>NDGN011212943.1:0-23167 GCA_002564285.1 Tympanoctomys barrerae
GCTGGGCTGAATTGAACTGACCTGAGCTGAGCTGGACTGGGCTGGGCTGACCTGAGCTTGGCTGAGCTCAGCCAGCGAGGCTAACCTAAGCTGGGCTGGGATGGGCTGAACTGAGCTTGACTGACCTGGGCTGAGCTGAACTGACCCAAGCTGAACTGGGCTGGGCTGAACTGACCTGAGCTGAGCTGGGTTGGGCTGGGCTGGGTTGGGCTAGGCTGGGCTGAGCTAGGCTAGGCTGGGCTGGGCTGGGCTGGGCTGGGCTGGGCTGGGCTGGCCTGTGCTGGGTTGAGCTGGGCTGAGCTGGGCTGGGCTGAGCTGAGCTGGGCTGAGCTGGGCTGAGCTGGGCTGAGCTGGGCTGAGCTGGGCTGACCTGAGCTTGGCTGAGCTGGGCTAGCTAGACTAACCTAGGCTGGGCTGGGATGGGCTGAACTGAGCTTGGCTGACCTGGGCTGAGCTGAACTGACCTGAGCTGAGCTGGGCTGGGCTGAACTGACCTAAGCTGAGCTGGGCTGGGCTGGGCTGGGCTGAGTTGGGTTAGCTAGGCTAACTTAGGCTGGGTGAGGATGGGCTGAACTGGGCTTGCCTGACCTGGGCTGAGCTGAACTGACCTGAGATGAGCCAGGCTGGGCTGAGCTGGGCTGACCTGAGCTGACATGAGCTGAGCTGGACAGAGCTGAGCTGGGCTGAACTGACCTGAGCTGAGCTGGGCTGGGCTGAACTGGGGTGAGCTGGACTAGGCTAGGTTGGGCTGGACTAAACTGGGATGACCTGTGCTTGGCTGAGTTGGGCTAGCTAGACTAACCTAGGCTGGGCTGGGATGGGCTGATCTGAGCTTGGCTGACCTGGGCTGAGCTGAGCTGAGCTGAGCTGACCTGGGCTGAGATGGCCTGAGCTGGGCTGGGCTTAGCTGGCCTGACCTGGGCTAAGATGGGTTGAGCTGAGCTGAGCTGAGCTGACCTAAGCTGAGCTGGGCTGTGCTGGACTGATCTGGGCTGTGCTGAGCTGGGCTAAGCTGGGCTGAGCTGGACTGGTCTGGGCTTATCTGGGCCGATCTGGGCTGATCTGGGCTGATCTGGGCTGATTTGGGCTGAGCTGAGCTGGACTGGGCTGGACTGAGCTGTACTGAGCTGGGCAATACTGAGCTCTACTGGGATCTACTGAGTTGAGCTGAGGTGTGCTGACCTGGGATGGGCAGTGCTGGGCTGAGCTGGGCTGGGCTGAGCTGGGCTGGGCTGAGCTGAGCTGAGCTGGGCTGAACCCAGCCTGTCCTGGGCTGGATTGACCTGGTCTGATCTAGGCAAACCTGGACTGCACTCTTCTTAGCTCACTCAACTAAGCTGAGATGTGTGGAGCTTGATAGATAGCAAAACCTCTGCAATGCCCCACAGCATTTGTTCTGTGCTGATTTCCTGTCCTTCCACTTGTGTATCTGGATTCTGCTCACTCTTTCATGTAGATAAGCCCAGCAAGTGTCATAGTGGCATTAGTTTCTGTATTTGGGGACAACAGCTGACAAGAGACTGAACCCAGCCTCTGTAAGTTCCAAGAAGGGCAGAGATGTGAGTGCAGTTGCCAATAGAACTAGCCAGGCAGCAGAGCTAAGTGATCTCTATGTTAGCTTGTCTCCATCCATATGGTATCAAATCCAGCTCCAACCTGGTCAGACACAGGCTGAGCTTTAGGGAATCCAAGGCAGGACACCCAGATGTCTGCACATAGAGTTCAATAGTGTCACAGAGAAGTTCCATGGCAGAGGTTGTGGATCTGCCTATTGTGACCCCACAACAAATATGGAAGAGAGCAGGGTTTGAGAGTCTTGAGAGGCCTCTGCATCCCCAGTCCAATGGATGTGCAGAAAGGGATAGAAGGAAATTACCATGACTCCGGGTCTCTAGTATTTACACTTTGGTGTCCAGTGTGAGGTGGAGCCAGCCTCTGAGTCTCTGATTCCTGACCCTGTGTGGTCTCCAGTGAAGACAGATTAGCCCGGGATCCCTGGATCTCTGGTCCTGCCCTGTGGGGCCAGCTGGACCTCTAGATCCCCAGCCCCCATGAGGTCTCTGGGCCTGGTATTCAGCCTGGGAAATGGCCTAATGTTTCTGATCTCCAAAACCCACCGTTCCAGCCCTCAAGGTAAAGGTCAGATTCCCCTGTGGGAACCCCTGTGCCCAAGCCTAGCCTAAGCACCATGATTAACAGCCCAAGGGTATGCAGGGCCATCTGATGGGAAAGAACTGGGGTCAGAAAACTAGTACAGAAAGAAGACAAAGCTGCCCTGACTAGGGTGCAGCAACATCCACAGTAGATGCTCCACGCACCCAGGCCTGGGCCCATCTGACCATGACCCATTCCACAGCCTCTGTCCAGTCACCCTCCATCTACCCCTTGAGTTCCTGCTGTGAGCCAACAAAGACCGTGGGCTGCCTGGTTAAGGGCTACTTCCCAGATCCAGTAACCGTGACTTGGGACACCAACTTGCAGAATATGACCATCTTTGAATACCCCACCCACCACTTCAACTCCAGCTTCCTGGTCACTACCAGCCAAGTGATGATCTCAGGATCAACCCCTAACCAGCTCATCTGCAGGGTGACCCACACTGCATCTTTATTCAATGACACAAAGATAGTCAAAGGTAAGCAGGCAACTGGCCAGAACCAGAGCAAGGTGCTCCCAGACCACACAACTGGGGACAGAGGGTGGCACCCTGGGTGGCCCTGGGGGCAGGGTATGATGGACACTCATATTGGCTACTTCTCCCTTAGGTTGCTTCTCCAATGTCACTCGGCCCACTGTGAAGCTCCTCCACTCTTGCAACCAAAACAAGTTCCAGACCACCATCCAGCTCCACTGCCTCATTTCTGACTACACCCCAGGTGACCTTGAAGTCACTTGGCTGAGGGATGGGCAGCAGATTGGCAGCAAGTTCACAGAGAACAGTGCACTCAAGCAGAAAGGCAGTCTGGCCTCCACCCAAAGAGAGATCAACATCACCCAGAGTGACTGGGCGTCTGAGAGCACCTTCACCTGCCAGGTCTTCTCTCAAGGCCTGACCCTCAAGGCCCATACCCGGAAATGCACAGGTGTGGCCCCACTCAGCCTAATGCCTAGACATGAGGGAGGGATGGTTGGAGGGGCCAGCTGGGTCTCTTACAGCCCCTCCACACTCCACAGATGAGGACGAGCCACGAGGTGTGCGTGCCTACCTGATCCCACCCAGCCCTGTGGACCTGTATATCAACCCAAAGCCCAAGCTCACCTGCCTGGTGGTAGACCTGGAGAACAAAAATGGAGTCCAGGTGGAGTGGACCCGGGAGAGTGGACGGCCTGTAAAACCTGACCCCTGGACCCACAAGACCCATGCTAACACCACGGTCAGCATCAAGTCCACCCTGCCCGTGATTGCCCAGGACTGGATTGAAGGCGAGACTTACAAGTGCAAAGTGACCCACCCTGACCTACCAAAAGACATTGTGCGGTCCATCACCAAGGCCACTGGTGAGGCACAGGCTGGAGGCAGTGGGCAGGCTCCCCTGGGGATCAGAGAGGGCACAGCCTGACTGACACTTATCTTTCCACAGGCACACGCATGGATCCCAAGGTGTACGTGTTCCAGATGCCAAAGGAGGAGTCAGACAAGGGTCTGGAGAACAAGGGCATGTTCTCTCTCACCTGCCTGGCACAGAACTTCTTCCCCAAGGACATCTCAATTCTATGGCTTCGCAATGGAAAGGAAGTGGCCAGCAACCAGTACAGCACAACAGCCCCCACCAAGATCAAGAACTCCCCTTCCTTCTTCATCGTCAGCCACCTGAAGGTCACTGAGGCTGACTGGATACAGAACAACTTATTCACCTGCCGTGTGGTCCATGAGGCACTACCCATACCTAGGTTCTTAGACCGATCTGTGTCCAAGAGTCCTGGTAAATGAAGCCACCCTGCCTCCCCATTCTCCATCCATCAAGGAGACCTCTGTCCCCCACTGTAACAACATGAGGAAGCCACCCAATAAACACTTGGTGCCCACTTCAAGCCCTGGGAACCCATTCTTGGGGAAGGCAGGGCTGCATGGAGTGGGGTATCATGCACAGAGGAAGGTACCCCTAAAGAGGGCAGAGGGTGGCAGAAGTGAGATGTGGCTTCATCAGTCTTCCTGTTTGTCAGGAAACAATGGGAGGCAGAACAGCACCCACCCTCCTTGCCATCCTATAGTAGCTATCACCCCTCCAAGGCATTCAGGGAGCTAAAAGGGGGTGGTATAGGGCAAGCCAGCTAAGGAGACTCCACCTTCACCATGAGAAAACCTATATGCCAGTTGCTCCATCCAGAAGAATCAGAGCCCTACTGAGGTCCAGCACATAAGTACCCTGGATAATCTTTGAGACAGGAGCATCAGAGCCCCATGATTCTGGAGGCCAGGCCAGGCCCCAACCCACTACCCCAGCCCTGACCACCCATTCCATTATGGGCCATGCCAGCTCTTGGCCAGTATCCAGGGCCCATGGCCTGGCTGCCCAATCCTACTCCAACCTCAGGGGCACCAGCATCATACCCCACACAGGGCTGAGCATACTGGGGCTTTGCAGTTATACTGAGACATATGACCACACCAACACACCATGCACTGAAAGAACACACTCTGTCCAGCTGCCCATAGGGTGACACTTTACACACTTGTTTGTGGACAAAGCTGGTCTGAGACAGAAATAAAGCCCTTCAGCCCCAGCCAGGAATCAAGTATCCTCCAAAAGGATGGCTTAAGCCTCCTCAGCCCACTGTCAGGTGCTACCCAAGGATGACAGACACAGACACATAGAGACGTGGATACACACACACACACACACACACACACACACACACACACACATTCATATGACCTTGGGTCCTTCTGTTCTCACACAGCCCTGGAGGATAAGGGCTTGGAATGAGGTCTCACCTACCTAAACTTCCAGAGCACACACACCCTGATCAAGGCTCACCACCCACGTGAAACTGAGTACACACTGAGCACATAGGCACCCAACATGCCCATGCAGAGCTAGGCCTCCAAAACAAAGAAATACATGGATCTCTGAGTCAGAGTGCCTGCTGGTGCTTGTACTCATTCCTAGAGCAGCAGTCCCATCTGCCCAGCACCATGAGCTGTCCTCAGCCCCAGGCCAAGGAAATAGAGACCAGCCTGCATACACAAAACTGGCTAGAGGCCATTGGCAGAGGACCAGGGCCTTAGAGACCATCTTGAATTATGCAGAGACCCATCATGCAACTCCCAGGCCAGACTGCAACACTCACAGCCCATCCTGAGACCCAGATGGGCTCAGGCATCTGGCATATTTCTCTCTCTCTATCTTGGCAGTGGATGACTCCCCTTGACCCTGTGGGACTGCAGGGTCAAGGGGAGTCATCCACTGCCAAGATAGAGAGAGAGAAACATGCCAGACCACCATAGCAGCCAGGGTGTAACTAAGGAACCACGGTATATGCAGGAGAGGGCAGAGGTCTCTGGCTATCTTGGGGGCTTTTGAACCACAGCCTCCAGGACTGGCCAGGGAGCCTATGCCCTGGGTCTCAGTAGCTAGCCTGAGACTAGCAGGGTCTGCCAATACCCACTGCTACCCAGACACTGGGAGGGCTGACTAGCTGCTCTTCCTAGAGCTGGACCTCCAGGACCTATGCACAGAGGAGGCAGAGAGCCAGGAGCTGGAGGGGCTGTGGACCAGCACCTACACCTTCATCTCCCTGTTCCTGCTCAGCGTGAGCTATAGTGCCACTGTCACTGTTCTCAAGGTATGTGGGTATTGGGTAGACTAGGGTCCAGGGCAGGGCTGAGGGGTGTCCTTACACACACCTTCCTCCAGGTGAAGTGGGTCTTCGCCGCCACAGTGCAGAGAGCACCCCAGAGCCTCCATGACTACACCAATGTACTGCAGCCATGGTCCTAGGCTGGGCACAGCACTTACCCATGCACAGGGATCCAGAAGGTTCCAGCTCAACCTGAAGATCGGAGCTCCACGGGCTTCCAGTCACACTCACCTCCTCTGCGATATCCCTGTCCTTCAAGAAGAGCGGGCATAACCAGACCCGTGGACATTGAGGCCATTCCCTGAAGATATGGACTGAATAACCACAAAAACATGTGAATACCTGGAGCCCATGGCCTAGCCACCACCCAGAATCCAGCCAGCCCAAAGAATAAAATCTAATTTGAGACACAATGTGGCCCCTTCTGCCCTCATTCCACTAGCCTGAGGACAGAGATACCTCCTCCAAGGGTAAGGCTTCAGGACTGCTGAGATCCTAGGCTGGTGGGGAGTCTGTAGCACTAGAAAAGTGGCCTCCCATAGAGACACAGTCTCACTGACTTCCATGCCCATGGAGGATGGCCAGCCATTCTGTTCCCAACTCTGTATTTATTAGTAAACTTCCTGTCCACAGCAGCCAAGTCCCAAGTACACTGTGGGGCAAGGTTTGCGGGCTGTGTCTTGGGGTTATGGGAGGCATCCCCATGAGGATGCGGACTAGGGGTGCTGACCCCTGGGAGAGTCTATTCCATACATAGAGTCTCCCTACTAGCCAAAGTGATGTCTTGTTGACTGAGCACTGACACATGTGTGAGCAACAGACACATGTGTGTGGGGCTGGCCACCACATCCTTGGGGAGAATCCTGATGGTCTGGAGAAGGCATGGCAAAGGAGACACCAGACAGAAAGGACTGTGGTGCACCTAGGGCCATGACCCTGTGTGAGAGGAACCAACAAATGTAGGGCATAGGGGAGCCCATGAGCCCTCAACAAAGGCCAGGATCCTCCCTACCCATTTAAGGTAATAGGGAACCAGCAAAAAGAAAGGTGAGCAGCAGGTCCTTTGTGCAAAGGAAAAATCCAGAGGTGAACAACTAGAAGGAAAGTTCAAGATTAGGAAAGTTGGGAAGTGGGGTCTTCCTGGGCTCTGGCTGAGGTGAGGAATAGCTAAGACAATTTTGGGGACAATTCGGTCAAAAGTCCTTGATAACACTGTACAGTGGCAACAGCATTGTTGCACTAGGTCCATAACTACAGGGACTATGACACAGAAAAAGGATAGAAAGCAGAATACAGCCAGGTCACAGCCCTGTCTCACCCCAGGCCCAGCCTGTCCCCTGCCTCATAGCCAAGCTCCAGACACAGCCAAGTAGCCCTGGCAAAGAGGAGGAGTTAGGCTCCCCTCCAGGAACCCAGGAGTGAGTGACAAGACACTGAGCTAGAGACTCCAAACTGGACAGAGCAGGGGGCTTCTCTGCCATGGCAAAGGCCAAGACCTCTGCCCAGCTTTCCTCACATCCAGACACACATAAGTGGAGAGAGTCACACTTGCATTCACACATACATACAAACATAAGCAGGCCCAAACCTACCATACCACAGTCAAAGTCTCCAGAGGTCTCAGCTCGCTCCTTCACAGCCTCCACCTGTGTCCTAGATTAAATGCCCCTGAGGATCTTCTTCCTCCAACCAACACCCCAGACAATGATCTTCATTCATTGGCTCAGAATATGGGCATCCAGCGCTCTCTCTACTGGGCCTGGAATGCCAGGCAATGTCACTCAGGAAAGAGCTTCATCTCCCTCCAGCCTGGGGAGGGTCTCATGGTCTCCTCCATTAGAACCATGGAGATGACTCACATTCAGGAACCTGAACACAAGAACTGCTCAAAACCATACCGTTCCCCCTCCACATATCTTGTCCTTCCAGAGCAAGAGGATATGTTCCAGGTCCCCCACTCATCCCTCCTCTTTGCTCTCAAATCTCCCATTGACCCACAAAGGTCTGGGGGGCAGCCCCAAAAGACATAGCCCCTGTATGTGGACTTATTTGGGAGGGGGGTCTGTGCAGATAAGAACAACCTTGAAATGAGGCCAGTAACAAAAGTCCTTAGAAGAGATGTGAGAGGAACAGGAAACCATGAGAAGGAGGCAGAGGTGTCTACAAACACACCACATGGACACAGCAAGCTGGTAGAGTCAAAACTTGCCCAGTGAGTGCAAGGAAAGCCAACTCAGTGACTGCAAAAACTATGACCTTGCATGAACCCACCAGTCCTACATGAAAATGACTTCTGGGAGATGTCTCTCCCAAGCTGTTTGTCTAGTCTGTGGCTTCTACCCACTGTTTACTTCTCTGCTTGCACCCCAGCCTGAAGTTTGCAAAACAGGGTGATCCTGTTTGTACTTGGAGTGTCTCTGTTGCTGCCTCCATGGTTGACAACCAAAGCTCAAAGGAACAGTGGGAAGGGGCCTTAATGAGGGGCCTGCTGGGTCACAGATACAACCCTGTAATGGAAAGTGTCCCTGGAAAGGTACCTAGGCAACTTTCATCCTCCTTTTACCTTGTGACACCATCTAGGAGCCAAGCAGTGTCCATTGCATAAATGACCAAGCCAGAGCCCCAACAATATGCTTTTTGACTCTAAAACTGTGAGAGGAGAAGTTTTATTCATGAAGCCACCTAATCTGTGGCATATTTATGACAGCAGCCAGAAATAAAAGACCTGCAACCACTGCATACCGTTGCTGAGTGCTATAAGGGTTAAGGTTGATGAAACTACAGATATCTCTCAAACCTGACCAAGGAACTTCCCAGACCCCAGGAGTCAATGTCCTCTTCCCTTCACTACCTCCCCCACTCCTACCCTTGCACACAGCCAGTAACCTTCAACTCACCCACTGTACTTCAGGATCTGTTGTTGCCTCTGAGTGGCCCAGCCCCAATCAGCACTCAAGAAAAGCTGATATCCTCCCAACAGGGTTCACCCTGTCAGCAGAATGTCCCACTCCCACTACTAGCAAGTAACCTCTCCCTGCTAATGATGCCCTGCCCAATGAGGACCACCCAGTCTTTATGACTGCATGCATTCCCACAGTCTTGCTGTCAATGTCCATATGGTTCTGTTGCCCCTTGCTGTCCAAATAGGAGCAGCAGATGAAGGGGAAACAGGCAAACAGGGTGCATAGGAATAGGAAAATAAGGGAAGGTGACCTGGAGGCCTCAGAGGGGTCTAGGACAGAGACCCTCAGTGGGAAGCCTAGCAGGGAGTTTGCCCAGGTCAATTCAAAGCTTTCTCCTTCACTGCAACCTCTCTGGCTCGGGTCCACCACAGGCCAGCCTTGCCTCAAGAGTCGCTGACTGGCAGCCTTGGTCTGTCCTACAACCCTGGCTTGCCTTTGTCCTTCTCCACCTCTTTCTGGGCCTCTGCAATCTTAACTGTATCTATTTCCATCTTCTTAATAATCATCTCAGCCCCCATGACAGCCCTAAGGTCAGTCACAAGAAGCCCTAATCTCACTGAGGCCCAGGCCACATACACCTGTCCCCACCACAACCAGACCACAGACCAGAGATGACGAGAAGGTGAGTGGCTGTGTCATGGAGGTGGGGCAGGAAGTGGGCAAGTGACCATGTCTGGGGCCAGACACAGTCAGACAGACCCTCCTGTCTGCTTCCCACATTTAGCCCAGCCCACAGCCAGAGAAGGTCAAGGACCACTGAGGCCACAAAATCATCACAGTCAGGCCTCTGGGGCAACGGGCAACAGCCATGGGGAGGGCCTGCAGCACAGGCCACCTGGTCATTCCAGCGGAGGTCGTTCACTACATGCTCAGGTGGGTCCCGAGACTTCTGGTCCCATCAGCCCCTCTGTGCACCAAAAGGTCAGCAGGGCCAAGTCAGGCAGGACACTGCAGTGAGTTCGGGCTAGAAAGCAAGTATGGACAGAGACTGAGTGGGAGGGCAAAAAAGGAGCACAGAGAACAGGGTCAGGGCAGGAGCAAGCTGCTGACTCAGCCCCACGAGGCAAAGCAGATAGACTGAGACAGCACTTCCTGAAGCAACAAGGCAGCACGTGCAGCCCAGAAGGATGGCAAGGGCAGCTCTCACACAGCCATGCGAGTGGGCCAGGGGATCATGCCAAGCTGAGCAGAGATGAGCTGGGCTCAGACTAGCAGATGTAACTGACCTGAGCAGAGCTGGGCTGGGTGGAAAAGGGCAACACTCAATTTAGCAGAAGAAGGCTGCTCTGGGCTCAGCTAGGCTGAGCTGGGATGAGAAGTTCAAGCAGTGCTGGGCTGGGCTGGGATCCACTGGGCAGTATAATCAAAGCAGAGCTGAACTGGACTGGATAAAACTGGGCTATTCAGAACCAACAGAGTTGAGCTGAGCTGAGCTGGCACAGTAGGACCAAACAGGGCTGGGATAAGCTGGGCTGAGCAGGATCATCAGGGCTGAACTGGACTGAACTGAAGAAAGCTGAACAGGACCAACAGGACTGAGCTCCTTAGGGCTCAGATATGCTGAACTGAGCAGAGCAGGACTGAGAAGCACTGAACAGATCTAAAAGAGCTAAGCTGGACTGAGCAGGGCTGAGCTGGGCTACGCAGGACTAGAAGGACTGATCTGAGATGATCTGGGCTAAACTGGGCTGATTTGGGCAGAGATAGGCTGATCTGGGCTGAGAAGAAATAAATGGCTGAACTGAGCTAGGCTAAGCAGGACTAGCAGAGATGAGTTGGGCTGATTTGGACTGAGCTGAGCAGGGCTGAGGGGGACTAGCAGGACTGATCTGGGATGGATTAGGTTCAGCTGGTTGCAGTGGGGTGAGCAGAATTAGCAAGGCTGAGCAGGGCTGATTTTGGTTAAACTAACAGAGCGGAGCTCAGCTGGGATGAGCTGGACTAAGCTGGATTGAGCTGAGCTGAGCTGAGCTGAGCTGAACTGAGCTGAGCTGAGCTGAACAGGGCTGAACAGGACCTGTGGATGTAGGCTGGACTTATGGGCTGAGCAGTGCTGAGCTGGGCTTTACTGTGCCAAGATGGGATAATCTGGGCTGAGCAGGACAAGCAGGGCTGACCTGGGCTAAGCAGAAGAAACAGAGCTGAGCTGGGCTGAGCAGGACTAGCAAGGTTAAGCTTGGATGATTTGGCTGAGCTATCAGTGCTGGGTTGAGCTGAACTGAGCTGAGCTGGACTGATCTTGGCTGAGCTGGACTGAGCTGGGCTGTGCTGGGCTGTGCTGGACTGAGCTGGGCTCAGCAGAACTAGCAAGGCAGAGCTGCACTGAGTTTGGCTGAACTGGGCTGAACAGGACTAGCAGGACATAGCTGGGCTGAGCTGGACTAAGCAGAACTAATGGGGATGAGCTGATCTGAGCTGGACTGAACTGGGTTAAGCTAGGCTTAACTGGGCTGAGCTAGCAGATCTGGGCTGAGCTGAGCTGAGCTAGACTGAACAGGACTAGCAGGACATAGTCGGGCTGAGCTGAACTGAGCTGGGCTGAGCAGGACTAGTAGGGTTAAGCTGAGCTGAGCTGGGCTGAGCTAGCAAAGCTGGGCTGGGCTGGGCTGAGCTGAGCTGACCTAGGCTAAGCAGGACTAGCAGGACATAACTAGGCTGAGGTGAACTGCACTAGGCCAAGCAGGACTAGTAGGACTGAGCTGAGCTAACCTGGACTAAGCAGGACTAGCAGGACATAGCTGGGTTGAGCTGGACTGAGCTGGGCTGAGCAGGACTAGTAGGGCTGAGCTGGGCTAAGCTGAACTGAGTAGGACTAGCAGGACAAAGATGGGCTGAGCTGGACTGAGCTGGACTGAGCAGGACTAGCAGGATATAGCCAGACTAAGCTGAACTGAACTGGGCTGAGCAGGACTAGTAGGACATAGCTGGACTGAGCTGGACTGAGCTGGGCTGATCAGGACTAGCAGGACATAGTTGGACTGAGCAGAACTGAACTGGGATGAGCAGAACTAGTAGGGCTGAGCTGGGCTAAGCTGGGCTGAGTAGGAATAGCAGGACAAAGATGAGCTGAGCTGAACTGAGCTGGACTGAGCAAGACTAGCAGGACATAACTGGGCTGAATTGGACTGAACTGGGTTGACTTGGGCTTAGCTGGGCTGGGCTAGGCAGAGCTAGCAGATCTGGGCTAAACTGAGCTGAGCTAGGCTGAGCAGAACTAGCAGGACATCACTGGGCTGAACTGTCCTGAGCTGGGCTGAGCATGACTAGTATGGCTGAGCTGGACTGAGCAGGACTATCAGGATATAGCTGGGCTGCACTGAACTGAGCTGGGCTGAGCAGAACTAGCAGGACATAGCTGGGCTGAGCTGGACTGAGCTGGGCTGAGCTGGGCTGAGCTGGATTGAGCTAGCAGAGCTGGGCTGACCTGAGCTGAGCTGGATTGAGCAGAACTAGTGGGACATTGCTGGACTGAGCTGGGCTGATCAGGGCTGATCTGGGCTAACAGGACCAACAAAGTTGAGCTGGGCTAAGCAGAGCTGAGCTGGGCTGAACTGGATTGAGCTGTGTGAAGCAGGACTAGTAGCGCTGAGCTGAGCTGAGCTGGGCTGAGCCAAACTGAACTGGGATGAGCTGAACTGAGGTGGACTAAGCTCGGCTGAGCTGAACTGAGCTGGACTGAGCTGGGCTGATCTGGGTTGAGCTAGCAGAGCTGGGCTGACTTGAGGTGAGATGGGTTAAGCAGGACTAGCACAACATTGCTGGCATGAGCTGGGCTGATCAGGGCTGATCTAAGCTGACAGGATTACAAAGCTGAGCTGGGCTAAGCAGAGCTGAGCTGGGCTGAACTGGATTGAGCTGGGCTAAGCAGGATTAGTAGAGCTGAGCTGAACTGAGCTGAACTATGCTGGGCTGAGCTAGCAGAGCTGGACTGAACTGAGCTGAGCTGGGCTGAGCAGGACTAGCAGAACATAGCTGGACTGAGCTGGGCTGGGCAGGGTTGAAATGGGCTGACAGGACTAACAGGGTTGAGTTGGGCCAAGCAGTGCTTAGTTGAGCTGATCTGGACTTAACTGGGCTGAGTAGGATTAGTAAAGTTGAGCTGGGCTGAGCCAGGCTAAGCTGGGATGAGCAGGACTAGAAGGGTTGAGCAGGACTAGCAGGGCATATCTGGGGTGGGCTGGGCTGAGCTAGACTGAGCTTGGCAAATTTGGGCTGAGCTAGTAGTGCTGGGTTGAGCTGAAATGAGCTTGGCTGAGCAGTACTATCAGGGTTCAGCAGGGTTGAGCTGGACTAAACTAGGCTGAGCTGGACTGAGCTGAGCTGAACAGGGCTGAGTTGGGCTAAGCAGGACAGGTCTGGACTGATCTGGACTGAGCTGGGCTAAGCAGGACTAATAGGACTGAGCTGGGTTGAGCAGGGCTGAGCTGGACTGGGGTTGTCTGTGCTGAAGTGAGCAGGACTAGGACTAGCAGGGCTGAGCTGAGCTGAGCTAGGCTGAGCTGGACTGAGCTTGGCTGATTTGGGTTGAGCTAGCAGACATGGGTTGATCAAGGATGAGATGGGCTGAGGAGGACCGAGCTGGGCTGAGCTGAGTTGAACTGGACCAGCAAGGCTGAAGTGGGCTGATCTGGGCTAAGTTGGACAGAGTTGGGATGAGCTTGGCTGAGCAGAATTGAGCAGGACCAAGCTTGGCTGATGCAGGCTGGGCTGTGCTAAGCAAAACTAGCAGAGCTGAGTTGGGTTGCACTGGCTAAGCTAGGCTGATCAGTACTCAGCTGGGCTGTGCTGAGTTGAGCTTGGCTGAGCAGGACTGAGCTTGGCTGAGCTGGGCTGATGAGGGCTGAGCTTGTCAGAACTGCACTGTGCTGTTCTGCTTGCATTAGTTGAGCTGTGTAAGCCAGTCTGAGCTGAACTCTGATAGTCCATTAAGTGTGAAGTGATATCAGCTGTGAAGAGCTGAGCAGAGCTTGACTGAGCAGACTGGAGGGTACTGGGTGTCTTGGTAGAACAAAGTTGACCTGAGTTAAGCTGAACTGGACTATGCAGGTGTCTGAACATAGCAGGGTCTCTCTAGTCCATTCTGGGAAGTTGTGCTGATCTGGCTGAGAATGTCTGGCCAAGCTGGGCTGCCCTGGTCTGGTCTGTTTTGGCCGACCAAGCAGGATCACTGTGCAGATAGGCAGGTGTCCTGGTCCAAACCTGCCTGGATGGAGTCGAGGTGTTTAAAAAAGTACTGAGCTGCATGCTGTGGATAGGAAGCCTCTGAGCCCAGCTTGCTGCTCATCTGTGAATGCATCATAGCCATGGAGCCCAGTGGGCCTCCACAACAGTGTTCTCTCATTGCCCTGATGTACTGTCTCAAGTTCCAGTGGGAAGTGTGCCCTGAGTCACCAACCCCATCCCTGCAGGTGCACTGCCCTGGGCTTGAGCTCTGATCCTGGGACCTGTGAAAGAGTCATGGTACAGTGGGTGATGGGCCTGGGCCCTGTAGAGCACATGTGAAGTGGAACATCAACACAGTGGTCTCCCTAGGGCACCTTTCATCCCAGGCCAGCCCTTTTACACTAACCCTGAGCTTCTACCCCAGGATGCACAGCTCCTGCCTGGGCACCAGGATGCTTAGTGAGCAAAATTTTCCAGGTCTGGCTCTCTGTTCATGCAAAGACCCTGTCCAAGACATCTGACCAGGTCTCAAACAAAGACTGCCCAAAGGTCGTGTTCAGAAGTGGGATAGTGAAGACTGGGTGACCACCTCTACACCCAGGCCATGACCCTGAGTGAGACCTGAACAGTGACCACTCATCTTTGGGCCAGCATCTTCCACCATCAGGGCTGGCAACCTGGTTTTGACTTCTCTAGGGGGTAACAGCAGAGCACCATCTCACAATGTGTTCCATATTCCAGAACCCCTGACCTCCCCAAAAATCTTCCCACTGAGCCTCCCACGGCCCAAACCTGGAAACCCAGTGATCCTTGGCTGCCTGATCAAGGATTTCTTCCCCCCGGAACCTGTGAGTGTGACCTGGAGCAAGAGTGGGGAACAAGTGACGGTCACAACCTTCCCACCTGCTGTGGCGGAGGGGACGAGCCTGTACACCATGAGCAGCCAGCTGAATGTGTCAGCCGATGAGTGCCCAGAGGACACACATGTCACATGCTCTGTGAAACATGTCACAAGTAACCCCAAAGCAGTGGATGTGCCCTGCTCAGGTCAGAGGGAATTCTGGGGTGGACTATCCTTCCTGCAACTATGTCCCCACTGGGAGGCCAGGAGCCACAAAAGTGGACTGCCTGACTGAGCTGAGGAATGACCTCAGAAAACTGGGAGGGAGCAAGGCTTAGGGATGGACAGGAAAGGGGCAGGAGTGGGTGTTGACCTTCCAGGACCCTTGTCACTCACTACCTAAGGCATCACTTACAGCTCCGCCACAACCATCAGTTTGTCATTGCAAGCCCAGCCTGTCACTGCAGCGACCATCCCTTGAGGACCTGCTCCTGGGCTCTGATGCCAGCCTCACATGCACACTGAGTGGCCTGAAGAGTGACAAGCCAGCCACCTTCTCCTGGAAGCCCACAGGCAATAAGGTTAGCATCCAGAAGCCTGTTGAGCTTGACTCCTGTGGCTGCTACAGCATGTCCAGTGTGCTGCCTGGCTGTGCTGAATCCTGGAAGAATGGGGAGACCTTCACCTGCACAGTCAGCCACCCTGACTTACTCGAACCAATCACTGCCACCATCAGAAAATCCACAGGTGAGCCTAGCCCCCACTCCTCTCATGTTATTTTACAGAGGGAAACTGAGGCCAGCTCAAGGATCAGGGGCTAGTGGGATGAATGCTCTTTGCTCCTCACTTAGCCCAAATCTACCTCTCTGTCCTACAGAACTTTTCCGGCCTCAGGTCCACCTGCTGCCGCCGCCGTCGGAGGAGCTGGCTCTGAATGAGCTGGTATCACTGACATGCCTGGTGCGGGGCTTCAGCCCTAAAGAAGTGCTGGTGCGCTGGCTGCATGGGAACCAGGAACTGTCCAAGGACAAGTACCTAGTGTGGAAACCCCTAAAGGAACCCAACGAGGGTGCCACCACCTATGCCGTGACCAGCGTGCTGCGTGTGACAGCCGCAGACTGGAAGCAGGGGGACAACTTCTCCTGCATGGTGGGCCATGAGGCTCTGCCCCTGTCCTTCACCCAGAAGACCATCGACCACCAGTCGGGTAAACCCACCCATGTCAACGTGTCCGTGATCATGTCAGAGGCAGATGGCACCTGCTACTGAGCCACTCTGCCAACCCTGCCCCTTCAATAAATGCCATGCTCGCCCAAAGCAGCCCATGCTTCCATCTGGTGCCCATCTGCCTGTCCATTCATCCTCTGAGTCTTCCCCACAGAGGGAGAGGCCAGGCTGGGAGGGAAGAGTAACCATGGCCTCAGCCACTGGGGTCTTGGGCTCCAATGTATGTGCCTGTGTGAATGCACCTAAGGGGGAGTGTGTGAGTATGCCATGACCATTTGTGTGTGCGTGTGTGTGTGTATGTGTGTGTGTGTGCTATGTACATTGTGTGATTGTGTGTGCCTGTGTCTATGAGTCTGTATGCATGCCTTGCATACCTGTGAGTGTGTATGTATGTGCTTGTGTGTGCGAATATGTTTGAACATGCACATTTTGGTGAATGTGCAATGCACAGGAGCTAAGGCCCAACCTCATGTAAAATCTGAATTTGACAGTCTCTGAGGTGCGCATAGTCCACAAGGGCCCTTGACAGAATTGCAGGCATGGGAAGTGGCAGGTGTTAAAGTAGGATATTTCTCCAGGATTGCAATAGCTTCAGTGAGGGAGGCCAAGAAAGGGCAGACAGGAGCAGATAACCAGATGTGCCATCATCAGTGGGTCAGGGAAGGGAACAAAGGAATGAGAGCTGATTCCAGGATACCACCCCAGGGGCAAGCACCTCCCCCTCAGTGGGTTAGCTCTGGGTAGTAACACAGAGCTGCATAGAACAGACACTGATTCATGCACATGGGGCCACCTGGGTGGGCATGTTCTGACCCCCTCACCACACTATTCATCACCTTCACACGTGCACACACAGGCACATTCACATACTCACACAAATCTGAGCTCTCCAGGTGCAGGAAGTGCAAACCCCACACCCAATTCCAGGCAGTCAGGGGAGTCCCCTCACAGCCCTGGGGTTTCTCAAGCCCAGCCTTGCTATCCCCAGCCTCTCTACATATCTAAACTTCCTTTCCAGGGAGCCCCTGCTCCTAAGACTCAAGTTGCCTGTGCCCAAGTATGACTCAAACCACAGTCAGGCAAGGGGCAGGCTGGCGAGGGGTGTGGAGTAGGCCAGCGAGACTGTGCCCACATGGATCTCTGGGCCTTTGGTTCTGCTGGTCCCTAAGAGAATAAAGAAAACAGCCCACAACCCCTGGGGAGATACCTGGCACCCACATGCCCACGAGGGGGCAGCGAGGCCCCTTATCTGTCCTTTAGGCTTTCCCAGAAGACTTGACTTCTAGCAGCTTCTCTCTGTATTGAGGTCAAAGTAGAGAGGAGGTCCACACACTCACCTTTGACACTGTTGCCCCCTGCGAGTCCCATCATCAGTGAGTAATAGGGAAAACAAAGGGCCAATTGGAGGAATTTTGCCACAGAGAAGTGGTCCTATCACCACATGGAACTCAGGATCTGTAGTAAAGGAGAGATTCTTTTTTTAGAGAGAAAAAATGAGGCAGAATTGAGAGATGGAAGACTGAATCAAGAGCTGGAGAGCAAGGCTGATAGGAACATGGATCATAGGACATACAATGAATGGAAGGGTGGATACATAGATGGGTGGGTGGGTAGGTGAAAGATGGATGAACATATGGATGGATGGATGGATGTAGAGTAGATGGATGATAGTTAACTTGAGGGATTTATATATGAATGATTGAGTGAGTGGAAAGATAGATAAAGGGAAAGATAAATGATTAGGTAGAGCAGCACATGAACAGAACATGGGTCCAACTCCCACGTAACATGGGAAATCTATGCCCTAAGACACTGAGAACAGATGGCTGTGCTAATAGCTTTCACCTAGTCTTCTTTGCTGACTTCTCAGCCACATTTCCAGGAAGGATAACAGAGGCCTCTGTGTATACTCATCCAGCCCCTGGCACAATGACCTTGGTCCCAGAACTCTGGCCCAGTTCTTATGGGTTTGTCTGGTGTTTCCCAGTCTCAGGACCCAGGCCCAAGAACTAGGGCTTGGTGAAAACTTACCAAGTGCCTGGACAAGGCTTAACCCCAGGAGGCATTGAGCTGACATTGTCCTTGGACTCTCAAAGACACTCTTCACCATCCTGCCCTACCAGATGTCTCTCTAAAGTGCCCTCAGGGATGGGTCCTGGGAGCATCTCATGAGCTGCAAGAGTTCTAGCCTCATACCTGAGGCCCTGGATCCTTATCCTCTCTGGGCAAGTCTCAGAGACTAACCCCACTGGCATAGACCCCAGACCCAAAGGTGGCATAGGAGGTAGTTAGGCCTGGCCCCCTACCCACATGAGTTCTCCATGTTTTTCAGAGTGGCAAAAGCTGTTTCCCTGGGTGGCGCTGGACCAGCCACAGGATATGCTGGAGGAGGAGGCCCCAGATGCCAGCCTGTGGCCCACCACTGTTACCCTCCTCACCCTCTTTCTGCTGAGCCTCTTCTACAGCACGACATTGACAGTGACAACCATGCGGGGCCCACTTGGCAACAAAGAAGGTCCCCAGTACTGAGCAGGTGCCAGCCAGACACAGGGGCAGGAGGCAGGAGGGACATAAAGAGAATGAAGCATGGGGGTGCTCAGTCCAGAAGGAGGATCACAGGTCCCACCACATGGGGCTCTAGTCTCCCAAGGAACAGGCTTCCCAGAGTCTAAGAAAACGAGAGGGTATGGGCTCAGGGATGGACTCTTAGAAGCCAGGCTGGGGAGGAACATGGAAACTACAAGGATACAGTCCCTCAAGAAGCCCTCTTGCCCCTTTTGTCTTTGTAGGGAGGAAGCATGGAGGAGCCCTCTATATGGAAGCTGAGACCCATATGTGACAGCACCCCTCTCCCCATTCATACACTTTACTGTGAAATAAAGTGATACCAAAGACAAACTTTCAGACTCTCAAGAGAATGTTCTCAGATGAGGGGGATGGAGGGAATTGGGAGGCGTGAGGACACCAGACAAGAGCATACTGCTCACAGAACATGAGGGTGAAAGGGCTAAATGGACATGGGCTGGCCTTTGTCCAGGGTCTAGAATATGACCTCATCTCACAGAGGCTGAGACCCAAGGTGAAATGTTGGCTGCACCAAGTCAAGGTGTCCAGGAAGGCTCATTTTAAGAGCTGAATCACCATGTAATGGGCTCAATAACTGGTCATGATCATGGTAATGAGGAACTGATGGTAACAAAGAGCTGCAACTCTAGGCACCAAGTATAGGTCTGGAACATGGAGCCTTGATTCAGAACATGAGCCTAATTCCCAAGCACATGATTATAGAGTTTGTTCTTTACTGTGAGGAGCTGGTGCTGAATATTTAACCCTGGTTCAGAAATTTATCCCAGTTTATAAACAGTGAGGATGGAACATGAACACTGAGATGGGTCTTTACCTGGTATCAAATGCCAATCCCTGGTCTCTACACTGAGCCTTGTTCCTAGGCACTGAGACTGGTTCCTGATCACTGAGCTGGTCTTTATTACAAGTACCTGATCATGAAATTGAACACTGGTCAGGAACAATGAGCTTAATTCTTAAGCACTATAGGTATAGAGGTTCATAAGCACTGAACCAGGCTTTGACCACAAGGACCTAGCACTAAACATGGAGAATCCAGGTTCAGTGTTCAGAACCAGGGCTTAGTGTTCCTGAATATTGATTCTGGGTCCTGGGCACTGAGCTTGGTTGTGGCCAATGAGCCCAGTTTTAATCCTAAAGTCCTGGTCTGTAATACTGAATCTGGTTCCTACACAGTGAAGCTGATCATGATCATTGTGCCTGAGCTTTATTATAGGGACTTGGTCTTTAATACTGAGCTTGGTTTCTAAAAACGGTAGTCCTACCATCAAGCAGTCTTGTTAAGCATTCCCAAGGCTGGAGAAACCATGAGACCAAGTATGCAGCTTGGGCATCAATATTGCCCATCTTTCTTAGGACTGAGAGCTTGCCATATACCATCTGCTTAGAGAGGCCTAAATGTCAGGACCCCTGCAAGGTACAGATGAGGGCAGGCAGAAAAAAAAAGGACTAAGTTGAAGCACAGATAACCAGCAGCTGGAAGCAAAAATCATGGCCTGGTTGGTGCCATGTTGACCTTTAGTGGGGGCAGTGTCTCAACACCAAGGCCAAGCCACCAGCTCCCTGGACTCCCCCTATCCTCTACTCCCTTTACTGTCACCATTCAGGAAAGGGCAGCTCCAACACATAAGGGAGAAGCACACAGCCCCAGTAGACTCCAGGAACAGGCTGAGAAAGAGGAAGGGAGAGAGCTTGAACCCTAGAGCTGGGGATCCTCACACCAGAGTTCAGGAAAAACTCACAGTGGACAGCCAAAGACCAGCAGGGACAGTTTCCAAAGACAAAGGCCAGAGGACAACAAAGTAGAAAGAGGAGACAGAGAGAGACTTGGCCTGAGGCACAGTGGATATGGGTTTTGGACAATTTGTGATCCAGAAAGTGACAGGCATCCCTCATAGTCCCTACCCCTTCCCATGTGACTTGAGGTAGCTGTCTGTCCACCAAGTCCAATCTGCAGCAGTTTCAGGGCCATCTCTGATCACCCTCCCTGGGTTAAGGTCCTAGATGGGGCCCTGAATGTACCTCCAACTCCCATACACACATGCTCCCTCCTCCTTGGGGGTCTGATCACAACCATAGGAACAGTGGAAAATCATTTATTTCAATCATCATTTACAGAATTTGTGAGCAAGGTGAGCCATCCCTGGGATGGACAGGGGTCTCCAAATCTCAAGACCTGGGCCACAAGGCCCACCAAATGTGGCACTGCAGCTGCAGATGGGCTATGCGGCTATTTTGGGAGACAGCCTCAGAAGTGAGAAACTAGTTTCTCAGTGTGGAACAAACAGCTATTTGCATGCACCCACAAGACCAAATCTGCTCAAAATGAGTAATTCAGGAAGAACTGATACTGAACCTCTCAGATCTCCACACCTGTGGGAAAGCAGGAGGTGTATCAGGAGTGGGCCCCACATCAAAGACTATTGTTTGTGCATGGTCCCATAACACAGCCCCCAGCCCAACACATTGGTGGCTGCCATGGGCCACCTCAGAAAGCCCCTGCAACATCCATGTGGGTCCCATGCCACAAGCAGGCACACAAGGGCTCAGAGGTCATGGAGAGTATGGCCAGCTCACACATGACACCATAATGAATTTGGAAGAAACAGAGATGCCTGCTGTCCCTTGAGGCCCAGTGCCACCCTGACCAAGGGTAGAGACATGAGTGATCACTGAGGTCCATAGAGTAGGGCCCCTGCTGGTGCAGACTAAAGATGCAGGAACACACCCAGCACTGGCTCCAGCCCAAAGATTTCCAGGACCCATGGGGCCACCCTGTGTCCAGGCAGGGGTCTGATCCTGAGAACAGCTGAAGAAGAAAAAAGAATGGCCACATGGGCTGCAAAGGTGCCAGTAGGGCAGCCCTTGGGAAGCCATATTTCAGAGGGCACAGTAGGCATCCCTACATTGAGATATATTGGAGATGGTTTACAGAAGCATCCCTTGACACTCAAGAGAGACCCATCACTCTAAAAGCTGAAATAAGCAGGTACCGCATCCCTATCACCGCTACACAGTCTGGCTTCGGAGTGAACAAGTAGATCTGGGTCTCCCTTTCTGAAGACTCCCTGACAAACAGTAACAGGGCTGAAGGGACCAAGAGCTCCATGCTATAGGTCTCTGAGAAATAATGTGTTGGACACAAGGAACTTCCAGTCCAGAACTCCCTCTAACAGCCCCATTACCACCAAAGATAATCAAGTGTGGGCAACTCTGGGCATGCAGCAGGCAGGGTTCACCAAGACCTCTGGTCCAACAGACAGGGACACCAATACTCAGAGAGATTCACAATTGCATTAGCAACATAAATAATGCAGGTACACACCACCCTGTAGCCCAGAGATGCAGGATGGGGGCCACCCTATGTCCAGTCAAGGGTCTGATCCCGAGAACCGCTGGGGAAGAAAAAAGAATGGCCACATGGGCTGCAAAGGTGCTAGTAGGGCAGCCCTTGGGAGGCCACACATCCTACATGCAGGATGGGGAGGCAGAAAAAGTGAGTATAACACTAGATCCAGGCAGGAATCATCTCACAAATGTGGTGCAGCCATCAGGGTATGTGGGTGTGTGGGTGCCTATGCACATGCTTGTGGACAGTGTATACCCATGGCCATGAGGGTGTAGGTGTATGTGTTCACCTCTGTGTGGCCGTGCTTTCAAGGGAGTTTGGGAAGAGTCTCTGTGTGCTTCAAGGAAAGACCATGACCCCAGTCCAACTAAGCAATGTTGAGGGTGGCAGTGCCATGAAGGCCTCAGAGTTGTCACCTAGAGGAACCTTATGCTGTGGGGACTGTAGAGATGTGGAGGGCTGTTCTCATCTGTCCTGTCATAATGTCTGGTCCTCAAAGCTTGTTTCCAGTCACATGTTGGCCTCTCTAGGTCCCCATCACCCACACCACCCAGGGGCCAATGGTCAAGTTCTGTAACACAGTACATAATTCACACAGGCTCTTGGTGTGGCAAGCAAAAGGGCAAGGTTGGAGGGGGGAGGGGAAGAACAGGGGCATTCACAGAAGGCAGGCAGAGACAAGTCATGATTCTCCTCTGCCCATAGTGTCTCTTTTTTTAATTTCATTCAGAATCAAATAAAAATGAGACAATTTCAAAACCAATTAGTAGAAAGTTTCAATAATTAATACATTGGATATTGTTGTTTTCATAATGGTTACTCATAGTATAAGATGCAGGCATGATATCCAGTCCCAACACTATTAGAACAAATCTTTCTTATTAAATCAGGAGAAAGTAGCTGTATATCTATCCTAACTGTTTTGGTTTGGACTATTTTATTAATTTTTTAAGAAACAAATATCAATGACACAGTTACAAAACGACTTACTAGTACAGTTTCAATATTTAATACATTTCAAATTGTCTTCATAGTGGTTATTCATAGTACAAGATGAAGACATGATATCCTGTCCAAACACTGTTAGTACAAATTTTTCTTCTCATTGAATTAAGATAAAGTAAGTGTATATCTATCCTACCTATTTTGTATATACAGATACAAATTGGTCCTTCATTTGTACCCTTGTTGTGGTTAGTTTTGTCAGAGATGGGTATTCTATTGCCATTTAAATAT
>NDGN011212998.1:0-10231 GCA_002564285.1 Tympanoctomys barrerae
GATTTTAGCTTGTTAGGCCTCAATATTATTCCTTTGAATATTATTCCTTTCTCCCCTATGACTATTTTAATTCATTCCTTTCTCAAACACATACATAGAGAACTCTGCAGGTTAAGGCTACTTTTCCTTAGTGCATGACCAAGTTAAATCTTGAATTTCCAGTTTAGGAAGGGAATTGCAGAATATTTTATCTTGTTTTCTCCATTTGTTCAGTGCACTTAGAACTTTTCAGAATACCTCTACCTTTATTTTGTTTTTCCCACTCTGTTAATAAGAGATTGCCCATCTCTGCTGAAATGTCACAATAATAAATGCATGTTTATCTCAGTTTTGACAACAGCACTTGTTTTTAGATGATTACGTCCGAGAAATAGGAGGGAGCTTTCAAGGGGACTTTAATGGTGCACTGTCCCAGCCATTAGATATGCTCATAACTAGACTGAGCCCTGAATCAAAGAGATTCATTTATTTAATTTGTGACATTAAGCCAGTAGAGACAAACAACCAAAACAAAGGCAGTTAGTTATCCTGGCCGCTAACCCTACTTTAGCCTTGAAAGCAAACAGATCCTGTGTGTCTCAGGATATTAGGACACTGTGAAGCTTGCTCCTAGCCCCATTTGTTAGTATAACTCATGTCGGTGCCCAGTATTAACATTCTAGGAGGATATTCCCATGAGGGAACAGCCCAACTTGTCTACCTTATTCAGGAGAGAAGCACAGCAACATGATGAGAAAGGGGCACATCTGTCTTGAGAGACGGGGCTCCGAAGGAGTCGCCTTTCTACATTGGGAGTATTTTACAGAGGGAGAAAAAGTCTAAGTTTCTCTAAAAATTCTGCTTTAATTGAACAGAATAGATCATTATCAGAAATATTTCAAGCACTGTGACAAAATGAATAAAAGGAACAAAGCAGTTATAGGTATGGGTGCCATTTCAGAGATGTTCTTAATGTCTAATTATGGGGGTCATTGCTTACTGTTCCTACTCTTAAAAATGTGCAAAGATATAAAGACTATTTAAGGATTTTCTAATGTCTTTGAACAATCCTGGAAAAACTCTGCCTTTTGGGTTGCAGACTAAATAAAAACTAAGGTTTTGAAATGCTGGGGTAAGGGAAAGAAGAAATTTAAAAGTAGGTGATGAGACGTGTACACAATGACACGTGAGCCCAAACCAGACAGCAGATGCTGAACAGTGAAAGAGAACTGAGGGAACGGTGCCCACAGTGGGGACAGAAATCGCCAACTCATACACAGTGCCCTGAAACCAGAGGCTACTCCACACCCTGGTTTTATGTATCTGTGTTCTCTCTCTGTACACATTTTTGTCAGTCCTTTGATCAAAGGTGTTGAAATATCCTATTTTTGTTATAGGTACAGTTTATTTAAAAATCATGTGTCTATACCAGTGAGACTTACTAGTACAGTCATTCCTCTGGGTTCTAATTTTTTTTTAACTTAGTGCCACTCCAGGCAGAATTTATACTTAAAATACATCAAAAAACTTCATCTGCCTTCCTGGGTGGACATCCAGTGTTTTTTAATCATTCCATGCATGGCTGACTTGGGATTCATGTAGGTTATTCTGCATGGAACTTTCTAGAGCAAGTGCTATTAATTGTGCTGCACAAATATGCCAGACTACTTGTGGATATTCTGTGATGGTGAGTACATGTTAGGCCCTCATCTAAAGCTACACATTACGTAAGACATTTTATTTCTGAGACTCTTTAGCCATCATTTGTGTCATTTGCTTCTGCCTAAAAGCAGAATGGCAAACGAGTCAACAGCCTTGGAGTGAAGCCTCCTGGGAATACATAGTGACAAAGAGTCCAAAAACGTCACTTGCTAACATGTTCGCGTGTCACCAAGTGTGTGCTCCTGACATGAGATTAAACAATTGTTTCCTCAGTTTCTAAAAGAGATGAACGACATATGAAACTCATCACACTTAAACACAGAGCAGCCAGTCTTAACTGTCTTTCCAAATGCTAGCTCAAATTACTGTTTTCATGGATTATATTTTTGAATATGTACAGAAAACAGACAAAGCAATAAATAGTTTTGAAACTAATAGTAGGTTGATACTCAGGAGTAAGAAAGCCACAATCTTGCCTTAGCATGTTCCACAGAACAGAGAGAAAGATAAATGAGTAAATAGGTGTGAACACACAGTTTGTGTAGTCCATGAAGCCCAAAGAACAGAGAGGAGAATAAGCAGTATGTGAGGAGCTTGAAACAATATTAGGGAAAGGGGGTGGGTGGAGTTAGGATGAAAGATTATGGCTAAGCAGAGTAGAGATTAGATAACATATTAAGAAATTGAATGTGTACACACTAATCTAATGATTATTTTCTTTGGATTGTACAATGGTGTGTGGGTGGGAGGCTTTATCATACTTGCGGCATGGACACACCAGGGATTATCTGTGAACTGTTACACAGTGTCTCAGTACACTGGAACAGCTATAGAAAAATGCCAAGGACCGGGCAGCTTGTAAAGAACAGACATTTATTTTCTACAGCTCTGAAGCTAAGAAGGCCAAGGCTGAGGCGCCACACAACGTGGAATCTGCTGCGAAGTTTCGCCCTGGTGGGTGTTCCTGAGAGACTTCCCGGGAAGCGGCGGAGGGGTAAGCTGCAGCAAGGAAGCGCCAAGATTCTGAGTCTAGACACGGGAAAATAGTAGCTCGAAGGAGAAGGTGAAGGGGTAAATACGATGCTATCAATGGATATTAATTCTGGAAATAATATCGTGTTAGCCTCCCAAGATATTTTCTTCCTTTGCAAAATTGTTATAATGATTTCAAGTTTTTTGGGTTTTCATAGAAAATTATCTTCAAGGGGTTCACCTTAAAACATTCCTTGAAACTTTTAAGTTCTCTGTAATTTTTTTTTAGTTTTATTTATAAATTTTATGATATTTATTACTATTTTATATTTTAATACTTTTTTGATGTATTTTGTTGTTATTTGTTACTATGAAATGGAAGTATAGTTGCTTTTCAATAAATATTAAAAAACAAGAAAGTAAGGGCTGGCTGGATAGCTCAGCCAACTAAAGCACCTGCTTAGGCAGAGTGCAGCAGCTGGAGTTGGATCCAGGGGATGCACTGAGACAGCAGTTGAGAGTGGGTGTGGTGGCACACATCTGTAATCCCAGCACTTGGGAAGCTGAAAACAAGAGAATCACTACAAGTCTGATCTATGCAGTGAGACCCTGTAGACCCTGTTATAAATACATAAAGAAAGAAAAAAATAAAAAAAGTAGAAAACAGAAAGTAACAACTTGGGGATGAAAGGAAGGAGGTGCAGTCCTGGGACCCAGGAGGGCTCTAGGGGAAAATGTAGAGAAAATGAAGAGACGACCTCAATGCGGAACAAGAAGGGAGGAATCTGCATTTTGTCCTCAGCTCCCAGTTCCCAGTACAAGAAGAAACTGAGTCTACAGAGGCACAGTAATATTGTGTGATTGCAGAGCCCTCCAGACAGAAACTAACCAGTAGAACACAGTGGCTGCTCGGGAGTAACTCCAGTCCAGGTCACTTCTGTGTTACTAGGGAGGGTGCTTTGGCTGGATTCCAATTTAGGGAACGGTCCCCTGAACCTAAAACTTGAGGCAGCTGTGGGTTTGCTTTATCTCAGAGATCCCAGCATTGAAGTCTCAAAGTAACTGGGAAGAGACATCCAGAACATAGTAGGCTGAAAGACTGAGACAATAACCCCATGACCAGAGGCCACGCTCAGAATGGCTGTGGATCTGAGAGCACCCCTCCTGCATCCTGCCCTAATACTGTTGCAGGCTCACTGGGATTATCCAGCATGAACCTGGGCTCTGGCCAGCTCCTTTAGGTACCAGTGACAGCAGACTTAAGCTGTGAATTAGACACATTCACAAGCACATATACTCCAGAAGACAACCACAGGCTTGAAATTGAAATCACAGAGAATTTTTTTTTCTTTTCTTTTCTTTTCCTTTCTTTTGTTCACTTGGTTTCTTTTATTGTTTTTTGAGTTGCTTGGGTTTTTTTTTGTAAATATAAACATTGTTTTTGTTTCTATTTTATTTTGCTTTTGTGTTTGGTTTTCTCTTTGTTTCCCTCCTGTCTTCTTTATCAGTTTCCTGAGGCTGGGATGATCTTCCTTTGACCATCAGCCTTGTATATAATTACCTTTTCTTATTCATCTATTTTAATTTTGATCCTATTAACATTGTGCACTTTAGGGTAAAGTTGCTGTATTGAATGGTCATTTACTTTTCTCTTGTTTCAGAGAAAATATCTGACACACAGAATTAAAGAAGGAAAGCTTTATCTAGCTCAGTGTGTGGAGACTTCTCTCGATGCTTGCGTGGCTCCAAAGTACTGTGGCCCACGGCAGAGGACAGTAGTTCATGGGGACGGGAGAGAGCAAGCCTTTCTCCCCTCCTCATATTGCATTCAGGCTATCCGTGGGTGTAGCACTCATACTTGTAATCTCAGTGTTGGATCATGAATTAGTCAGAAACTCTAGAAGCCCACTTCAGTGACTGCTTGAGGCTCTGGGTGGACAGCTAGCCACAAACAATGGCAGCACGGATACTTATTGTAGAATATTATCTGATTTATCTTAGATATCAGTATAGAACTGTAAATCTTATAACTATGTTTTATGTGGGCAAATTAATAGCTATCACAGTTTGTAATTTTCTAATCTGTGCATAATGTCATTGCTATTATTACTTGTACTACTTTAACCAAGGTGGAATAGTTATGATCAGTTGATCTTCCTTGTATGCTAATACCTAGATTGTCTGAGCATCATCAACAATACTGTAGTCCAGTGTCAAAGAACTGGGTATCCAGGCAACATTTCTTCCCTAAAACAGTGAGACAGATTGAAAAGCCAAAACTCAGCTATACCTCGGAGATATCTCTGAAAATTAGGCATTTCCTAAAGTGGTCTTAATATTAACAATAAAGCCACCTGCCATATGCAGCTTCCTTAGAAGCTATCAACACAGAAGGTAAAATCAACATATAAAGAAATGTAGAAAACAATGAAACATGGAAGCAAGACGCAGCCCATAGCCCCACTCACCCAAGGAAAGTCGAGGGGGCACTGAGGTGAATGCAATAAAAACCTCCAGCTCAAAGTCTGAAGTGGTGGCAGTGGGAACAATGAAACAGATCAATAAGTCTCTAGACAAAGAACAAAAGATATAATTAAAGAAGTGATGGCTACGATAAAGGAGATGATCAGCGAATCTAGAACAGGCACATATTTTTTTTAAAAAAAGACATAGAACATATGAACTCCCAACTTAGAAATGAAAAGAATTCCACAAAACAGACTCAAAAAGAAATCCAAGAGATAAAAATCCTATTGGAAGTTCA
Organism: Tympanoctomys barrerae; assembly: GCA_002564285.1. NCBI lineage: Eukaryota > Metazoa > Chordata > Mammalia > Rodentia > Octodontidae > Tympanoctomys > Tympanoctomys barrerae. The sequence continues at coordinate 5,378 of NDGN011212998.1, forward strand.
CACAGCAGAGTGAACAAATATAAGATAGAATTTCAGATCTATAAGAAAAGCTTGTGGCCAGAGATCATCAAATGAAAATCCCTTTAATAGCATGAAATCACAAAAATTTACTCCAACAGCTACTAGTTTACACAAAGTATATTAATATAAGTGTAATTGGAATCAGAGAAAAGTCAGAAGAAAGAACAAAGGGCAGGGAAAACTTGCTCACAGAATTAATATTAGAAACTTTTCCAATCTCCTGAAAAAATTATTATGACACAGGTAAGTGAGTTGTATAGAACTCCAAATAGCCATGATGAGAGAAAAGTTACACTGAAGTGTATAATAGTTAGGATTCCAGAAATTCAACCCATGATAGCTATGAAAAGCTGTCAGAGTAAATAAAAGTTACTTACAAAGGAAAACCCATAAGAATCATGGCAAACTTCTCAGTTTAAGCCCTTTAGTTAAGTAGCACCTAGACCCAAATTTCTCAAACCCTAAAAGAAAAACAAAACAAAACAAACAAACCCACTCCAAGTAAGAGTGTTGTACCTCACAAAATTACCTTTCAAATGATAGCCTGGGATGGTGGCCCATGTCTGTATTTCCAGTATTTGGGAAACTGAGGCAGAGGAATCTCCATGAGTTCAAGGCCATGCTGTGGGACAAAGTTAGTTGAAGGCCAGTCTGAACTACATAGAGAGATCTTGTCTCAAAATACAAAACAATACCCCCCATAAAAAAACAAACAAACAAACAAAAAACCCAACAAAACTGATAGAAAAATAAGATACTTCAATGATAAAAAATACCCCCCAAAATCATAAACATTATAAAGTACTCAAAAAAGTAGTAGTGAAGGATATTCCAGAGTAAGACAATGAAGATGACAATGACATGAATCACAGAATGACTCCACCAGTCAAGGTTAACTATTAAACAGAAGGAAAAGAAAGGAAACCAATGAAAAGAAAAATAATATGACAAGGATATGCCAGTAGACACCAGTTATAACCATGTGGATGGTCTCAACTCATCAGTCAAAAGAAGCAGATTGGCGGAATGGATGAGAAACAAGATGCAGCAATGGACTGCACAGAAGAGACACATTTAGCTCAGAAAGAAATTCACACAAAATCGAAGGACAGAAAAACTATACTGTGCACATGTGACAGGAACCTGGGAAAAGCAGGGGTAGCTACAGTACTGAAGACATATAAATATGACAGAAGAAGTTAAGCTTTCATTATTTCCTGATGACATGATATTCTAGGGCCAGGGATATAGTTTAGTGGAGCCCTGCCTTCATGGCAAGTACAGTGTTTTGAGTTTAATTCCCAGCACCAAAAAACACTGATATTCTATGCAGAAGACTCCCAAAACTGCATCGAAGGACTCTTAGAAGTAATGACCAAATGAAGCAGCACAGGACGATATAAACACTCAAAAATCAATAGCATTTATGTACATGAGTAACAAAGTCACTGAGAGAGAAAATAGGGAAGCAATACCTTTTACACTTGCATAAAAAATGAAATACTTAAGAACCAAGCTAACAAAGACAGTGGAAGACCTACACACTGAAAACTACATTACTCTGAAAAAAACCCCAAAACTTTAGGGGATATCAGAAAATGGAAAGATATCCCCTTTTTTTGGATATGTAGAACCAGTATAGTGAAAGTGACCATATTTCCAAAACTGTTATACAAAATTAATGCAATCTAAACCAAAACAATAATAGTATATACCACAGAATTATAGAAAAACAATCCTACAATTCATATGGAACCAGAAGGGACCTAGAATCCTAAAAACAAGTCTGGACAACAAATTAAAGCAAGAGGCATCATAATCCCCAATTAAATTACATTATAAAGTTACCATGATAAAAACCATATGTACTGGCAAAAAAAGGACTCAAGAATCAATAAGACTGAGGAGAAGATGCAGAAGCAACTCCATGCATACTCAGCTATATTAATTGTAATAAATATGTCAAACACTTTCACTGGAAGAAAGATAGCCTGTTTAATAAATAGTTCCTGGAAAACCAGGTTTCCAAATGCTGACAATTGAACTTGGGCCCATATCTCTTATCATGCACCAAACTAAAATCAAAACAATTAAGATATAAATAATAAAAATGAAACACTTAATCTACGGGAAGATAGACAAGATAAAAACCCAGAAGACATAGATGTAGGCCAAGACATTATGAACAAAACTATGTTCACATAGAAAATAATATAATCAATAACAGATCATATCAAATTAAAAAGGTTCACAGTAAAAGATGTCATCTTTCTAGAAGAGAAAGATTCCCTACAGAATGGGAAAAAATTTTGTCTGCTGTTATTTAGGAAAAAGAATAACATATAGAATATATAAAGAAAACAAAAGTCAAGTTCTTCAAATTTACTCAACCAAAAAAGTGCATCTTAAATAAATTGTCATTTCTTAAATGAAAAAGTACAAATGACAAATAAATGTATTGAAAAAATGTTCAACATTACTGGTCATTTGAGAAATGCAAACTAAAGCAACACTGATATTCTTTATCATTCCAGTAAAAATGGCTATTATGAAAAAAATCATAATTTTTCATGGAGAAGCTATGAGGAAAAAAGAATTCCATTACATTGCTAGTGGAAGTCTAATCTGGTACAAGAACTATAGAAATCAGAATGGAGATTTCTCATAAAATGAAAATTAGATATCCCATTCAACCCAGATATTTCCTTCCTAGGTATCTTCCCTAAAAATTAAAAAAAAAAAAATCACAGTAATACATGCACACCCATGTGCAGAGCAGTACAATTTATCACAGTACATCTTGGGAACAACTCATATGTTCCTCAAAAGATGAATGAATCAAGAAAAAGTGGTATTTACACACAATGGAATACTACTCTGCTATAAATAAACCTGAATCATTTGTATGGAAATGGATGTACCCGAAGAGCATATATTAAATGAAATAAACCAGACACACAAACTTAAATATTGCATAGTTTTTATCGTGTGAGAAGGGTAACCAAAGAGCACAATGCAGGATAAATCTTGGTAAGTAGGAAGAATGTGTTCAAGTGGTGAAGAGAACAATGGAGGGGGAGGTGGGAGGGAAGGAAAGGAAAAGGAAGAAGAGTGGAAGGGCAGGAAGTGGAATGGAGAAAAAACTAAGATGTACTATGTGCAGGCATGAATTCTCTATGGTAAATGTGATCAACATGTGTGACAAATAAATATTTATACAAAAATAAAGCTTAAAAGGTTTTAAAAAAGAAAATATAAAATGTTTCCTCCTGCATTAGAACAGGGTCGATAAGCACACAGACTCCTTGGAGCCCTCTTACCCGGAAAGACCCCTCTTCTTCATACCAGAACACGGTGGTGGTTAGAGTTCAACAAAAATATAATAGGACACAAGCATTCAGACCACAGTGCCACGTCCTGTGGCTATGCCACATGGTGCCAGGCCCAGTGACTTGGGTGAGTGAGGAAGTACTGTGATATTTATGAGGCTGCCTTCTGTAGGATGACATTGGCAGCAACATATGCAGAGCATTCTGACACCTTGTAAAGACTCTTACAAAAGCAGGTCTTACAGCATGGACTCAGAAAGTGGGAAGAGCAAAGGATACGTGTTCACAATGAGGAGGGGTAACATAAGGGTGACAAACGACAGTGTATCTTACGTCCATAACTTGTTAAAATTTAAACATTCACGTATATTTTGAACATTCTTTGTATCCATGGTTCAGGGAATAATAGAGATTCATTACAGAATCATTGTTTCTATTTTGATTTTCTGCTGCTTTCTCTGAACAAAAACAATGAATACAGTATGACAAGCTGAAGTTTGGAACTTATTTGCTTACAAGGAGTTTTTGTTGAGCATTTACTAGGTCTTAATCATTGTGGTCAGCATCTATTAACTATGAACCTAAAATCTAAATGATTGAAAACAGCAGTTCATGCAATAGTAACCTGTCAAATGATATAAGACGCAGACTTAAGTCATGAGACAATGCATTTCAGAAATATAAGTATGTAAAATTCAGCAGCAGGAAGGGTGGTAATGACGTCTAACTCCAAGCAAGAGCATTTGAATGCTGAATCTATGACATTAACAGTGGAGTTGGGTAGGAGAAGACAGGAAGGAGAATGTTCCTGAGGCCTGTGATAAATTGGCTGTGGTAGAGATGGAAAAAGAAACCATGGAGAGAGACACACAGTGCTTGAATCTGATATAGTACAGTGATGACACTGGGAAGAAGAGGGAGACACAAAGGGATGAAAATGAGTGTGAAGTACTACAATTTGTGTTGGAGAATATGAAACTGGATTGCATTTGTGCAGCCTGAAGTCTTTGCCCCCTCTGCAGTGTTTATACTGTTCTGACCTCTTGGGTTAACTGGGATCACTGACTTTCACAACAAAGACTGAGGCTTCACATTTGTTTTTAACGTTAACTTGTCGGCTTCACGAAGCAAATCACGTGAAGTCTGTCTTCCAAATGAGGTGCCTCAGGAGTGTGAAGAAGCATTTCCATTGAGCCTTTGCTTCTTCAATCTAAGACTTGTATGTCCAGCTCATCTCTCCTTGGAACACATCACCAACTCAGCTACTCTTGGCAAAGAGAATTTCATTTCTCTAGGCACAAAATTCTGGGTTGAAAAGATTGTTTATTAGCTGAGAGGTATTCAAGAGTAGGAACATTTAACTTATTTGCCTATAACAGTTCACAAAGTCAACTTGTTTTACATTTTTAGTTTTTCTTGGACCTAGAACATGTTAAACACCAAGAATGCATACAAAATAAATCACAAATTACCTCTAACTACACATCACTCAGATTTTTTTTTT
>NDGN011213044.1:0-14953 GCA_002564285.1 Tympanoctomys barrerae
GAGGAGGAGGAGGAGGAGGAGGAGGAGAAGGAGAAGGAGAAGGAGAAGGAGAAGGAGAAGGAGCTGAACCTTGAAGGATGGGTAGGGGGTACTCAGTAGACAGGACTTCGCAGAGGGACAGGGGCTTGAGTGTTGAGTGTCCTCAGGAACCGGTGCGGACCTGAAGGGTGTCTAGAGTAGGGAAGATGAAGTGCACGGTGACTAGACACATGACCCAGGATCACAGGCACCTGGACAGACAGGATGAGACTCAATTCTGCAGAGCCAGCCATGCCTGAGGGTGTCTGAGAAGTGTGATGGCAAAATGAAAGACTGAAAGAAACACAATTAGAAAATGTTTCTTTGGATGGTTTGCGATTCTTGTCAGGAGACACCAAAGGTCTGTGCAGCCCAGAAGCTGGGAGCCTGGCCTTGCAGGCACAGGCACCACATAGCGGGGAGGCTGAACTCCATGGCTTGCTGGTGAGGAGGAAAAAGGCATCACCAGGACTCCTCCAGCGTTCCCAACTTCAGAGACCACGGCTGATGACTTCCCAGGAGCCACACAGAAGATATGTGCCATTTCTTGAGCTGGCAGTCACAGTTGTGCCTGAAAGTTTCATGCTCCCAGCCAAGTCCAGAGTGGTTCTGAGGCAGAGGGCCAGAGACTCCCATGACTCCCCCAGCCCTGATCAATGTAAGACATCGACTCGCTCTCCGTGCTCCTGAGCAGGGCGGCTGCTGTTCTACAGCACATCTCCAAGTTGCTCTGACAGCTTGATGCCCTGTCACTGCTAATCCTGAAAGCTCAACTGACTCCTTTTTAAAGATTTCAAGTAAATAGGTGGCTATTATCATCTTTCAGTGAGTTTTTCTCCCTATCCTCCTTTTCATGTTATAGATACCTGTTAACGGCCAGTCTCAAAGTCAGTTCTGACAGGTAGATTGCAAAGTTCAAGTCAGTTCCTCATTTTCCTACACTGCTTGCAAAGGAGTTCTGGTAGTCTTGGAATATCTATTCAGTGTCCCCCAAAACATGCAGGTGGGTCCCCATGATACCCATTCCATTCAGCCAGTCCCCTTCTCCCTTGTGACAGCAGTTGGGTTGTAGGGCACTGGCCACTGTTCAGGAAACCTTCGGCCCAGATACTCATTAATACTACATTAGTCTGTAAACTCAGAACAAGACGCCAAGTCCACCTCGCTCTTACTTGATGTACTTGAAAGGTCTGTTGAATTTATGGCGGGATAATGTGGAGCCCAGCACCTATTTATGAGTTGATCATTTGTTTCGAAACCCCCTCAAAGTGCCGAAGGTTACTATTCAACCAGGGCCTGCACTAATGCCACGGGAAGGCCAACAAAGCCAAGTGTATGAAAGTTAAAAGCATTAATAAAAGTGTGACTTATAAATTACTTCATCTTTGTCACCCTTTTTGAAATGGGGTGAGAGAGGCCAGGGTAAATTTATTTTTTAAGTGCTTTCTGAGACCCGAACGGGTCAGGCTTGAAATGCTGTAGTCTATAAATCATTCTTTGCAGATCTGGGGGATGCTGCTGCATCATAACATTAACAAATATTGATTTATTTTATCATTTGCAACTGTTTATGGCATAACAGAAATCCTGCTTCATGCAAAGGGGGGGAAAAGCAAATACTTATTTAGGGGCAATGTAGCTAATTAACACCTCTAGTTGCCAGGGAATAGAAAGAAAATGGCAATGGGATTTCAGCTTCTATAGGAGTTCATGGTAAGGTGATTCTCATCAGGTTGGTTGACATTAACTCAGCCCCCACCTCAATACCCCCAGCAACACAGAGATGGATGGATTTCGTACTATGCAATTTTATGTACAAATGGCACATGTGAGAGGTCCTCTCACCAACACACCATCATTATGTGACACCAGCCACAGCTCCTGTGAGACTCAAACCCAGGAAAGGGTCAATGGAGATTTCAGACCCGTGGTAACTCTGCCAAACTTTCTATCAAAGCATTTAATGAATAGACAGACACCCACACCCAGCACAGTGAGAGGTTCTAAAGAGATTTATTTGGGGTCCCTGCTGGTGCAGTGAAGGACAGTTAACATAAGTACCTTCAAGGAAAGAGAAAGGGAAATGCACAGTGTGTTGGAAAGGGTTCATGGCATGGCTATTCTTTCTCAAGTTGCACACCTGATTTGTTTTCCAACTTGAACTGCTCGCAGTTTGGGCCTTTTCCTAGCTAGCAATAAAGAGCTGGAGATTGATTATTCAGAGAAGTTCAGGGAGCTCTAGGGTTTCTTTGAGACAAACAATGACAGAAACATAAACAATGCCTAAGAAAACTTGAACTTAATGCCTGACAGTGATTAACACATATGAGCTCTACAGGGGTGGACTCAAGGAAGTAATCCTGAAGCAACACACTTGCTTTGGAAATCCATGCACTGACATTGGTCTCCAGGAGACCCAAGCAACTCTTCAAGTCACTCAAAAACTGACCAAGTGTTCCTTAGTCTGGTGACAAGAAAAATGGTATTACAAGGGGCAGGGAACTGGTCATGCCTACAGGGTGAGCCATCAAGGGCATAGAAATGACTTGGAATCCCTTGCAATAGTAGGAACTGGAGAAAAGTTCTCCCAGTGGCAAGAATACCTGAAGTTAGAAGCAAGGTTTCTTAATCCCAGCATAACTGACTGATTGAGCCAAATAATTCTTTGTTGTTTGTGTGGGTAACAGAGAATGAACTGCAAGAAATCCAGCTATATCCCCTGCATCTACCCAGGGGATATTACCTCCATCTCTGGCTCTGATAATCAAAGATTACTGCACATATGTGCAAGTGTCCCTGGAGTTAAGGCAAAGTTCCTCACTCTTGCAATTCTGAGGCTGCAAAGGGCAGAGACCCACCACCTCCTGTGATGCCCTCAGGCCACACTTTCCATTCTCTAGTTCCTTCCTGGCAATGGAGATCCTCTCAGCTCTATCTTTACATTCCACAACTTTATTAGAGCTTCCTTTCTGGATGAACTCACAACATTTTAAATCACCCTACTGGGCTCTTTGGTCTTCATTCTCAACATAAATCTGACTAAAAGCCTCCAACAATAGCTATGCTACTCCCTTAATATTTGAATGCTTTGAGATTTCTTTTGAAAGACTAATCAGTCCACCATGCTTAATCTCAGCCTCAGGCAAAGTCTCCGGACATGAGCAAAATTCCAACAAACTTTCAGCCAAGCCCTAACATATATCATCCAGAGTCCAACAACCAATGCAGTTCCTTCTTCCCAACAGAAACCTCCCCAGCCAGGTCTTTGCAGGCAGGACTTTGATCAGCCTTCTGGTCTTCTGAGCTCTGAGAAGAATCTCTCATACAGAACAGTTGGAGCTGTTCCAGTGCTTCTCTTCTAGGCCACATCTCCAAACCTTTCCTATCTCTTCCCATAAGCCATTCCCAAAGGCTTTAATCCACATGGTCAGGTTTAGTCACAGCAACGACCCCACTCTTGATACCAAATTCTGTCTCAGTTACTCTTCTCTTGTTGCTGGGACAAATACCCAACAACCATTAAAGAAAAGAAAAGTGTATTTACTTCACAGTTAGTGGAGGTTTTAGTTCATACTCAGTTGGTTCCAAAGCAGAGTGGCATATGGCAAATAGCAAACATTCATGGCAGTGACAAAGAGCAAGAGCAAAAGGAGAAGCAGCAACTCAGAGAGCTAGTGAGCCTCTCTCCCCTCCTTACATTATGATGAGAATATCTGCCCCAGGACATTCACACCCATAATCCCAGCGTTGGATCAAGAATCAATCACAAACTCCAGAAGCTGCCCCATGACTGTATAAGGCTTTAGGGGGTGGGGGAACAACTAGACACAAACTATAACTTTCCCTCATGTGAAAACCACAGTTAAATAAAAGAACTCTAAGACTTTCTTTCAGACCTATCCTGCCAGAAAACTTGCCTACACCACAAAAATGTAAGACTTAGGTTCTCCATTTACAATTTTGGGCACTTTGTACTCTAACACTGGAGACCAAGTGACTGAGTAATGAGCTTTACCTTGCAATCTTAGCTACTATGGAAAGAATGAGCAGAAAGAGACTTTTAGGGACATGAAGAAAAGGAAGAGGACAAGGAGCGTCAAGCAAAAAGTAGAGTCAAGCATAGCAATGGCATAAACAGATCCCACCTCTTGAAGTCATCTTAAGTTGGAAGAGAACATATTCAGAATGTCACAGTAGAATTCAGTGCAAAGTAACAATGTCAGACTTGGTTGCTAAGACTTTCTTCATTTAAACCAAAGAAGCCACTGCGCCCTGGTCAAATTCAAATAACCTACTGACTATGGTAGATTGAATTTTCCCAAGATTGTGGGAACAACATCTTCTGTCTCACAAGTTCTTCCATAATGTGGCCTTGCTCTGCCCTTCACCAGGAGTTGCAGCTTTCTTCACTTCTTTGAATCTTAGTGGCTCTCCTGCTGCTCTGACCAAGGAAATATGGCAGAAATGACCCAGAATCAGAAATGGGAGTGACTCAACTAATTGGCAGCTTTTTCTCCTTGCATCTTGGAATGTTTGCCCACTGGACAATCCCTCTTAGAACCCAGTTACCATACTGTAATATTCACCATATGCATTGATAGGTCAAGTGGATGTGCTCTGATTGAAAGTCCATTAAATTCCCAACCAACCAGTCATACAGTAGGGTCATCTTGGTCAACCAGATGGCTCAACTGTCAAACTCTAGTCTCAGCTCCAAAAAAAATCCTCCCCACTGAGCCCCATAAACCCCTGAATCATGAAAGAGGCATTGCAAATCATGGGTTGGAGTCACTAAGCTTTAGGGTACTTTGTTAAACTTTGATAACTAACTGGACTATCAACCATGTAGACATTTCTGAGATGCTAAAGAAATATGCTATATTTCCAAAGGCATTGAGCTTTCCATATGTTGCTTTGATCAAAGAAATTGTCACATAGTAGTAGCAGACCCTATACATGGGGTGCTGAACATTTTCCACTTATTATCACATTGCATTTTGCAGTCTACATAGGAAACAACCACTGTTCTTTTCACACTTGTCCAATGATGGGTGGAAGTTTAAAGAGCTTGAATTTTGCCCAAGTGACCCAGTTCTAAGTGGAAGAATGGATTCAGTTGCTAAGTAGAAGAATGGATTCAAATGCAAACTATCTCCAAAATCTAACTTTACTGATAAACTGTCGGAATTTTATCCCTGATGTAGAACTAACAGCAGAGGGGTAACTCCAGCAAATCCCATCAGAGGCCTCCATCCTCTCACCTCAAGTTGGAAAGTAATGCAGTCAACCACCATTCTTCCCCTCAGATGGGTCTAAAAGTCTCTTCTATTTCAAGAAACATGGCCTATTAGCAGACTTGACTATCTTTGGTACCATTTCTGAATGGGCAGCAGAACAAACAACTTCGCTCTTTTAAAAAATTAATTCTTAACCTCTTGGATGCCTCTGCAACTTAGCTCTGCCAGTTTCCCCTGGGAGGCCTGAAGCAAATCACAAATCCTCAGCACCTCAGTCCTCAGAGGTACAATGGGGTCATTAGGAGATCTTGACATTTGTATCATCTCAGTGCCTCCCTAGCAATGCATTGGAGAGGCCTCCAGAAGTGAGGCCTCCCTAGAACCTATGTCTGGACTGTGCTGTCAGGAGCCTGAGGAGCCCAGGTTGTAGTGTTTATGATTAGAATCTAAATAGATGCCAGGAGATGTAGAGCCATGCTGAGCTTCACATGTATCCCTCCTGCTGCCCCCAGGAGATGTGGGACTGGGAGAAGACTGTTTTTGAGCGTGCAGGCCTTAGGAGGAAGCCAATGACACTAGTCTCAAATCCACATGCATGGGCTGACCTTTGCCAAAGCCCTGCTGACACACTTCTGAGAGCCCCATACATCCTAAGTCCATAGTGCTAGAGTGAACGTACCCCCAAAAAAACTCACACCTGGGAATTCTGATGCTTGGACACCAACTCCAAAGGAACATGCCCTCTATGGGTGCCTCTGATGACACCCTTGGCATGGCCTTCTGAGAGGATTCCACACCTAACCTTTCATGCAGTCTTCGGTCCCGTAGAATGACACCTCTGTTGGCATAGCCAGTGTCACCAAAATTTTAAGAGCAGGTCCAACACCAGCCTGTGTGAGACTTCTCTTTCCTATCCATGTCCACTGAGCATCTGCTTTCTCTGTCTCTTTGAAGTTGTTTTGTTTCCTCTCTCTTTTTCTCTCTCTTTGGGGATGGGAATACACAAATGGGCCTCAGATCTGCATTCACCGGATCACACTGGGCTGGAGCTTTCTTCTGTAAAAGCCCAGGAAATGTATGATGGTTCAGTTACATTAGGTTTCCGCCAGCTCCAAAGCCCATGTTTCAAAGGGAAAGCCACAATTCATCCCAAATTCACCATGTTATGACTTTTGTGAAAAGCCCTAAACACAATTAATAACACAATTGCATCTTAACTCAGAATTTTCCACTTGGCAGCTTCCCCCAAGTTGGCTGTCATTGAAAAGGCACCTTTACTATCTTATTTTTTTAATTAAAAAAGAAAAACTAAAGGAAGCTCTAAAGCTTTACTCTTGGGTGCTAACGTCCACTTGAGTTCTGCTTGGCATAGATACTGAAGTAGAAAGGAATCTTTCTCTGACATTTATTGTGAAATCTGTGCCTGGCAGGTGTAGCTGAGTTCCATTTGAAAAGAAGTCAAATGTTTGGATGGAAGTGACACAATGTGGCAAAGGCATAGCCTATAAATTTCTAACCAATGCTAAAGGAAGTCACAGCTGCAAGTCACGTCACTTGTAGATATTAAGAAAAACAGCAGTCACTAATTTTTATTCCTTAGATAACCTATTAAGCAAACATGTGCAAGCTCTGTTGCAAAACACTGAGGCCAGGAAGGACAGCTGATTTTTAGTCTTTCAGCCATCAGTTCACACACTCAGTCTTGCAGCAAACTGATGGATCATGTGCAGAATATCAGACACTGGGCTCTGGGCTGGGGAGTGAATAGTAAAGCAAAATCCAGTTCCTGCCCACATGGAGTTTAGTGCCCAGTGAAAGGGAGAGGTGGGGACCCTCTCATCATAAAAGTAAATAGGAAATTGTATCTGAGCCAAAGTTCTAAGGTGCATTAGTAATGAGGGAGTTTTACCTAATCCATGAAGCCATGAATAACTAAAGGAAGAGAAGACCTTGTACCGAACTAGAGGTCCAATGGGCAGAGAGAAATCAGAGGAAGGGGCACCGCAGGCAGGAACTGAAGGTGGCCAAGAGGCTATGGTACAGAGAAGAAGGCTGAGGCTACTGGAGCAATGAGACTATGACACAATGCCATTCCTGGATCCACTATTCCTCTGGATCATATACATGACAGGTAAAAGGTAACACAGCTAGATAATAAAGTAAGTACTGAGCCAAGACCCTGACTGACACCAGAAGGGCTGCAAGATAGGGGTCAGCTCTGAAAAACTCCTAGCAGAGGAGTTGATAAACTGAGTACTAACACAAAATCTGCTGCCATGTATCTTTGTGAACAAGTTGTGCTGGATCCTGCCCAACCTCTCCTTTAGGCTTGATGTCTAGGGCTGCTTGTGCCCGTCAGTGGCAGGACCAGAAGCGACTAACAAGAGCTGAAAATCTTCACACTCTGTCTCTATACACAAAGTGTGCTGGGGCCTGGTCTAAGAAGGTGAGCAGGGTTTGATCTCAACAGACAAGGACAGAAAGATATCAGCACCTACTGCCTCTGGGCCTTGCAAGAAGTAGGCTTGAACACATCTTTTAGTGGATGCCCAGATTGATAGGTCCCAGGAGGAAAAAGATACATGATGAACAGATTTCATAGCAACACCTCAGAAATCACACAAGACCAAGGGTATGTACCTATGCATATGGTGCTTCACAGAATAGTTCTACTCTAGGAAAGCTGGTGATACATGGGTATCTTCTGAAGTCTACCCTCTGGAAAGAATAACACAGAGACAGGATGCAGAAAATAAAGGAAAACATTGTGCTGAAGTCCATTTGGAAAAGACTGGGTTAAAAAAAAAAAAAAGTTGAATCTGGCACTTTAAAAAGGGCTCAGTGGAATAAGTGCTTCCCTGACAAGCACAAGACTCTCAGTTCAATCTCTGGTTCCACAAAAAAAAAAAAAAAGAAAGAAAGAAAACACCTTATAGGAGCCTTTAACATTCTCATTTTCTCTAGAAATCAATGGGAGAAAGGAAAAGTTATGTTCTTGGGTTCAAATTCATTTGATCACAAACTCCTTGTTGAGCACCTGGTGAGACCTGGCTAGCTATGGACTTAATAAAGCCAATCTTCTTAAATTCCTCCAAAATAATATCAGAAAAATATTTCTTTTCAAAACAGCTTTGGAGCCCTCAGAAGAGAAATGCATGATCTGTGGCTACCACGAGAAGTGGAACTCTGGCCCCCTCAACCCCTCTGATCTCTTCTGCACAAGCCCTTGGACTTGGTTCATGTTTCATCTCAAGAATGTCATATGTAAGATTCCCTAGCTTGGCATCTCATGTCTTGGGCATTTGTCTCTCCTCTCTTCTACAAACTGTACACAGTATCAAACTGTACTTGGCTCAAAACTTCTAAATTCAAAGCATAAGTTTATGAGAACCCAATACATGTTTGTAACCCCTTGAACCAACTGTCTTACCGAATCTCTACCCTGGGACCACATTTCCTTTGAATACTATAAAAGATGAACATTCTTATAACTATGCAATAAGCAAACAAACACCCTGAAAGCTCAAAGTCAACAGGAAATCAGACATGGACACGCAGCCAACTGTGCTTTCTGCTTTTGAATCTTCCATCTTGGTGCAGACAAGAAGCAGGTGCAAGCACCTGGCAGCTCTGAGACTGACATCACTCTGGAATGGCAATATGACATAATTCTCTTTCCCTTTAGGCATGTCCAAAAGACCCAAAAGAAGGCCAATAAGCATCTCCAGAAACAACCACAAAATATCCATACACATTCTAGACCCTCTATCAGTGGCAGGCAATTCCCAGGGTATTTACAGCCTTGGAGAAATGGGCCAAATTTCCCATTCTCAGGGCTAAGAGGATTTGAAAAGGGCAACAGCAAAATCACACCATTGATGGTACGCATCCCTGAAGGCAAAGTCCTATTTCAGAATCTGATCCTGACATCCAGAACCAGCGGGCCGTGTGTCCACTCCAAAGTCGTCACACTTTGGCAGCAAATCCCTTCAGGGCTGGAGCAGTGCTGGGGGCTCTGATGAGAGGTGCTAAATAAATTAGTGCTATCATTTATTAGAGCATAAGAAACAGATGGGAACGGACAATATGACAGCTGGACGCGAGAGGTTTCGGATAATGAGTCCATGTGGCGCAGGATCCCTCTCCCCAATACCCCTTAACACAAGCAACCACCGCACTCCGGCACCCTGTCCAGGTTCCACAGCCCTTGAGCAGTCAATCCTTGACTTCTCCTCTGTCCCAAAGTTAGTCTAATACTTAATTATAAAATAAGTGGCTAACTCTCAACTTTTTCTTATTAAAGCTCTCCTGCCAAGGCTGATTCTTTTCGAGGTGCGGTTCCTCAGAAACACTGGGGAGGAAGAAGGAGTCAGAGGTAGAGGGAAAGAGATGCGGAAACAGGAGGGAGGGGAAAGGTGGCTTATTGGGCCTTTCCTTAGGGGATAGGAAAGGAAGTCCAGCATCACTGAGCCCTATCTAGCCCTCGCCTAATTGCAGTTTTGTCTGCTTCGGCAGCACTCCTAAAGCCCTGTGGTTTTATTCTGGATGGCACTCACCTGACAGGTGTTTTCTGAGTGGCCCAAGGTTGCTCAGCTGTCTGCCAGCTTCTGAAAACTCTCGGTTGAGTTGGGGGTGTTGGGATAGAGATCCCCAGCTTGACTTTAGAAGGTTCATCAGCCAAATGTCTTCACAATGGCATGAATTCCTGAGCAGCTATCCCGTCATACAAGCAGATGAAGACCAAAATCAGCAAAGCACATACCATCAACACAGGAAGCATCTTTGGGTGTATAATTCTAAATATTTAAATTATACAGAATACTTGAATTCTTTTAAATATCTCCCTTTCTAAGGTTTAGCCAGCAATTTTTACTACTTGTTCACAACCGAGTACTATATGTTCAATATGCATGTACACATCTTGAAAATCAGTCATCTCTTTGAAGAGTATTGCTTAGAAGTCCTTTCTGCCCAAGATAGACCTTCAAAAGTTCTAAAAACTTGATGTAGAACAGTTTTATGTAGAACTCTAGCAATTTCAAAAAATTATTTAAAACTAGTTAATTCCTTACAAGTTCAGAAAAGAACTATTAAACATAGCTCTTATATTAAAGAAGCTCAGAATTCTAATGAAATGGGGCATAAAATTATACAAAAATAGAAAGATAAAAGTTGTAACTCCACCAGGTGTGGTGGCGCTGCCTGCAATCTCCGCACTCAGGAGGCTGAGACATGAGGACTGGTGTGAGTTCGAGAGCAACTTGGACTACAAAGTGAACTCAAGGACAGCCTGAGCTATACAGCAAGATCCCGTCTCAGAAAGACAAATAAAAATTTATAACTCCATATTGAACACCAACTTTGCATCAGATACAATACTATATGAGGCCTGAGAGATTGCATGTGTGTGTTCTCAATTACTCCTCCTAAAACAAACAACGAATATGGTATTATGCTCCAGTGTGGGTGAAGAACTCAAGACTGAGAGAAATGGCACAAATCTATCCTAACATGCTACACAGTGTACCAATGCACTGGACAGCACTAAAGGGAAACGTGGGGTGAGCTGGAGTCTCTAGGAAGCTTCTCTGGAAGAACTGGCCAAGGTGGCCTCCGGTGCTGAAGGTGACCCACAAATGACTCCAGGATGCCTGGACTGGAGTTCTCCCCCTCTCAGCCCATCCTAACACAGGGCACTCCTCCATATCTGGTCTCCTGCTGTGAAACACATTTCTTAATCTCATGGCACAACAGGGCTTAATAAAAAAAAAGTTTCCTGGCCCAAGTACAGAAACAGTAAGAGCAAGGTGCAGGCACCACCCTAACTAATGAAAACAACCACCTTGGTACACTCAAAGGCAACTAAGAAGTGAGTCCCAGCCTCAGGTGACCTATTTCCCAAAGGGTGAGGGCATATTAGGTCCTAAGAGGAAGCAGCATGGCTCCTAGCCAATGCTGTGCTGATCTCCCACAAATTTATCAAGCAGTGAACCCCACATGGAATAGGTCAGAGGAAGACCAGGAGTCACAATGGCAGAGCTCTCTGCCCATGGAACAGAACATCAGGAAGTAGGATGGAGGTTCCCCCATTGGGCCTGCCATGAATACAGTATTTAACAATCAACAACCTGTGTCAGATTTTTGCAGTCCATTTATGGAAAGAGTAAAGCTAGGAAGAAGTAGAGAAAGGTTATCCTCAAAAATGACTGCTAAAGATGTTCTGGGAGCAACTGCATGCTATGGATAGCTGGCTACCAAAAGCAAAACTACCACAACCCTATCTGAATCAGATTCTGCAGGGTTGGCAAAGCCACTGACAAAGTGCTTCCTGAAGAGCCTGCCTGAGAGACAGGGAGGTATAGTGAGGCAGAAGTGCTTTTGTCTGACGGACACAGAGCGGCAGCTGAAAGAACCGAGCTTCACAAGCTTCAGGTTTGCTTGCTAGAGGAGACCTGATTTTCTCCAGGCATTCAAAAGACTATACTTAAATTTCCTGCTTTCGCCTGCAGTAATCAAGACTGGTTTTCTTTAGCCAGCCTCGTCTTTGACTGCATGTGCCTTACTTCTTACCTTCTTAGAACTCTTGCACATGCCGGCTAAGAGCGTGGTAGAATTCAAAGAGGACCCAAAAGAAAAGTGGGTTTGTAGAAATGGAAAGAACTGTACTCACTTTGTATGGGAAAAAATGGAGGAAAGTGGAATCATGTTTCAAGGATGTGAAAGCTTTCCCTCAAAGATGAGAACAATCTCAGGCCAGAACAAGAGGGGAGAGATTCAAATACAGCACAAAGAACTTTTTCTTTTTTAATGTACGGAAGTTGTTCTAAGTATCCCGAGCAGACTTGGGAATACCTTCCCTACTCTCTTTCTACACAGAAGCCATCTGCAGAGAAATCATTATCACATTGTATCACAAGTGTTTGTGTATAATCTGTCACCCCATGAGACAGCAAGCAACTTGAGGATGACATTTAACATCATGCTTCCATCGAAAAAAAAAACTCAACAAGGATGTGTAAGCTCAATTGAAAGTGAGATCCTTAAACACAGAAATGAACAAGCTCATTTTTGTGAGGATAGATTCAGTATTGAAGAAGAGTAGAATCATTTTTTGAAACAAGGGAGAATAACACACAATCCACAAGAGTGACTCTACTAGTCCCTGGAGCTGATGGCAAATGCTCAGTGCACATTTGAGGGCACATGGCAAATGACACTGCTCTATCCACCTAGTCTCTGACACAGCCTGACGCTCACTTTAGCCCATTAAATGTGATTGTCACTGACTGTTCACATTCTAGGAGTAACTTTCAGCATACGTGGCTCACCTTAGACTCTCTTTTCTGCCACTAGGATTGTTGAAATCAGTGCCAAGATGGAACTTCTGAAAGATCAGGTTTAGGAATGACAAGGTTCATTCCTAAAGTTCATGGCCTACATGTGACGCATCCTTTATATAGGAACTTACATCAGAATTGTAGGAATGGTGTTTGCAGCTAGTTTCACTTGGATGACACAATACCCCTGTAAATCTGAGCATCTCTTTAAACTCTTAACTTCTTCCCAACAATGAGATAAATAACTGCCTTTTGGCTGATAGGCTGTGGCCTTCTGTGCCCATGACCCATTTGGTTAGTTAGTCCACACCCTTGAATTGCTGGAGACCAACAATGTTGGAGTAAAGACACAAAGAACTGTAAATATGTTAATTATTTTCTGTTTTTCAAATATAGTTAACTTTCCTCAAAGAGCTCTCATGTCCAAGTTCTAGCGTCTACGAAGGAATAAGAATTCTTGGACATACTTACATCCCCTGAATCATATTTTTGCTATCTCCAAAATAAAATTCTCCATCTTTTGGCAATGGCAGGGAGAGAGAGACTGCCCATATAGTCACAGGGTCACTGCCCCAGGCAGGTGGATATGACATGCTCGCCTTTCCCTTTTCTAGGCATTCATTTGAACTGAACCTCTTCACAAGGGGTGTTTTTCCTATTAAAAATGTTTGGGTGTTGTTAGATTTTGACCAAATCTTGTATCTACAATACTCCAAATAGGCTCAGCAAACCTTTCTTCCATTACTATTTTAGGTCTTGTTTTTCTTATTTTGGGTTAAACTGACCAGAGCTGCAGTCCATGTGTACCTTAAGTTTGTTTTAATGTTTTACATGTTCTGTTGAAAGAAAAGATTTCTGATAACAGTGTAACTTCAGTCATTTTTTATGGATCCTCATGAAATTAGTTTCATGGAAATATCATAATGAAAATGACTCCTCTTTCCAGCTCCAATAAGATGAATATTTCTGATTCAAGTTACACTTGGTCAAAATCAGTAACATGAGGCTTAAATGCAGTTATGAACTCAAAAGGTTGCAGTGAATCCTAATACACCTTCCAGATAGGCAAAAGATGTTATGAATTTGAAAGGGTTTCACAAATTGTAACACACTGCCTAATCAAAGATGGCTTTTCACATTTGGGAGTTACATGTCCAGAGTGAGGAATGCTTTCTAGCCCAATGGAAAAGAGGTGTTTCCAAGCATTGAGCTTTACGCCAGGAAGGAAAAAGCAGTATGGAGCTTAGGAAGGTCTTACAAGTCACTCCCTACGGTGTGTTTGCATGTGCGTGTGCTTCTGTGATATGCGTTGGAAGGTCAGGGAGATTCTGGAGCTTTCTGAAGTCACAGGTGCTTAAGAGGTTTCCTAGAACATTGCATCAACCTGAAACAACAATTAAGGCCACAAATCACAGGGAAAGCCTGAAGCTCAAATACCAAGGCCTAAAGAACATAGAAGTATCAGGGCCTCAGAGACGGTTAAGGAGGCCACTAGAAGATAATTCCACCAAGGCAGCAAGGGAACCATCCTAGCCAATTGCTAATGAAGTCAGAGGATATTTCTAGCTTCCACTGGTGAGCAGGCTTGGGTTTGGCATAGGGGTCCACATTTCTGAAAGCAGGGGGAAAAAACTTGGGCATATATAGACTATGCATTGGAAATACAATCTGGAGTGTTTGGATTACATTGTGAGAAACTTCCAGAAAGGAACACGAACATTTAAGGACCTGACAGACTAAAAGGTAATGCTTCCATGCCCTTCCCTGAGCCATCACAGTGAAGGAAGGAATCAAATAGTCTTGGTAAGACTTCAGTTCAGTGGAACAGAGAAGAACTGAAAACCACCACGGACTTTAAATTTTTGTAAATAGATTACAATGAAAGACATGCTTTGAACACAGCTCGTTGCTCTTGCCACTTTGAGAAGCAGTTCTAGAAGCCTCTTCTCTGCCTTTAGTTGCTCCTTTGTGGCTGTGATGTGAAGAAAAGACTTAAGACATTTTTCCTTTCATGGTTATTTTTATTTCATGGAAAGAGCCCGAGGTCTTGCGGTGCCAGGTCCAGTAAGGAAGACCGAGGAAGACACACCATGTTTCTACGAGACTGCCCTTCTGTTGGATGCCACTTAGCAAGGACACCTCAAACGGCATTCCCAAAAGAGGACTTCCAGTACCACTTCAGAAAATGTCAAAAGGAGTGGGACAAGTGTGTTCAGAGTGAAAGGGAGCATTTTGAGAGGAATTAAAGACAATGCATCTTTTACTGTCATATATTTTCTTTTTTTTATTTTTTTTTCAGAATTTTATTGATAAATAGCAATTAGACAGTTTCAAATCGAATCGCTAGGACAGATTCAATAA
>NDGN011213056.1:0-10714 GCA_002564285.1 Tympanoctomys barrerae
GGGCAAGGCTTTGGTGTTCTGTAGCAGGCTGGAATATGGCCCCTGGAGTTCTCACACCCTAAACCCTCAGGCTGTGGCGAGGCCGGGCTACCAAGCATAAATGTGTTACCTCACAAAGTGCGTGTGACTTTGCAGACAAAACCCAATTTTCTCATCAGTCAACTTTAATGAGATTACGCTGAGTTATTCAGGCAAGCCAAACCAGTCACTCGAGTCCTTCAGAGCAGAAGCACAGGGAGGTGGTAAGGCTGCTGGCGTAAAGATGGAAGGCCCGTGTCAAGGCGTGGGACCTCAGGACTTCCTCCTTCTGAGGGAAGCGAATTCTGACGGCAACAAGAATGAATTGTGGACTGGATTCTGTCCCCGAGCACCCCAGGCGGAAACACAGTGCTCGGCTTCCCTGCCTTAGACGCCGTGAGACGCTCAGCTGTGATTTCACTCATATTATGCATTCTCCTTACTGCCAAGCTCTGAGATGACGAATGGGGGCTGTGCCCAGGGGCTACGCCTGTGGTCACTCCTGATGCGGACAGAACACTGATACAGGCAGGGAGGAGGCCATGACCGGAGAAGAGACAAAAAGTCTGATCAGCTGGGGGCTCCAGGGTGGGAGCTCGCCTCAAAGGGCGATGACCAGTATAAGGAAGGATCAGAGGCTCCTACTGCTGCCTGGTGGGCTTGTTCGGGCCTGTCAGGTCTGCCGGCCCTTCTGCCTGTGGATGCCTCCCCAGCCTCGACATCAAAGACAACAGTGCTTCCCAGGAATCCATTTTTCTGAATAACAAAAAATGAAATGGTCGATGATCCTCATTCGTTAATTTTACCTTTTGACAAATTACCCAGAGACAGCTGCCTTGCTGATGGACGGAGGGCCCTGTTGAAAACGCAGGGGAATCACCAATGGAGAATCGACACCTTCCGCGGTGCGGTGAGTGGCTGACATACGGGGCCCAACGCATGCCTAACGCTGGCAATGATGACATGGGGCCGGGAATGAAGGGCGAATGTGCAAACATTCCTTGTCACTTTCTCACCTAATTTTCCACCTCGGATTTTTACTTGCGATCACTGCAACTCAAGGCTCAGGATAAGATGACTTTTGTGAGGAGCCCTTTCAGGAGGAGACAGTGGAAATCAGTCAAAACGGTGGCTGTTCCAAGGAAAGAAGTGGATAGGCTCCAAAGCTAAAGCAGTGATAAATCCTCAGAAGATGGGAATGTCACCTCAACATCAGGAGGCTGAGGCAGGAGGATCACCACAGGCCGGACGCTAGTCTGGGCTACACAGAGAGTTCAAGCACACTATGAAATACATAGTGAGACCCTGTCTTAACCATCACTACAACAAAAAGATAAGAACGCTAATCACCCCGATTTCACCGTTGCATACTGTATACCTGGGTTATCATACTGTACCAAATGAATATGTAGAGTTATTATGGCAGCTAAAATAGTGTTTAAAAAGGAATCATGTAGCTACTTCAGAAAGCCTAACCATTTGAGCTGCGGCTGCGGTTATGGGTAAGCCACAGCTGCTCTACAAAGCTAGGAGAGAGGAGCAGAGGGGGCCCTGAAGGCTTTCCGCAACATCTCCTGGGCGGAGATGATCACTGGTAAGGATGGGTGGAAATTAGATTCATGGTGCCACACTGGAGTGTTGCCAGTTGGCATGACGGAAAAGGCTCTCAGCGCGGCTAATCTCAAGTCATCCACAGAGTTAGTTAAAGTGCCGACAGCGCACGCCACACAATACTTCTACCAATACGGACACAGAAGGCATACACAGTCTCAGAAGGACAGACAAGGATGGCCTGGGGTAGACACGGAATTTGTTTTTAACCATTCACTTGATGGTAAGTTTGTATAATTTAGTGCCTCAGAAGGGCAGTGATTAGCCAGTGGTCCACAACGCTGTTGAGAACATACCCCTTCTTGCAAACTGGCACAGACAGATCTGGCACATTGCTGTAAGTTAGTTCTATATGGAAAGGGTTACTAAGTGCTTGCATTCCTCAAAAATGAAGGCTAGGGTCACTGTTGTGGTTTGTGTCTAGGTGTCCCCACAAAGCCTCACACACTCATTGGGCAGCTTCTAGAGCTGTGATCAATTCATGATTTAACATGGGGATTATGGGTATGATGCTACGCCCGCCCTGGGGCGG
Source organism: Tympanoctomys barrerae (assembly GCA_002564285.1). Classification (NCBI taxonomy): domain Eukaryota; kingdom Metazoa; phylum Chordata; class Mammalia; order Rodentia; family Octodontidae; genus Tympanoctomys; species Tympanoctomys barrerae. The sequence goes on from NDGN011213056.1 coordinate 2,162, forward strand.
ACAGCCTGAATGCGATGTGTGTGGCGGTGGGGAGAGGCCTGCTAGCTGCTACAGATGCTGCTCCTCCCTGTGTTTGCTCTTCGCTGTTTTCCACTGCCACGAACTGCTGTCCTCTGCCATGTGCCGCTCTGCCTCGGAGCCAGCTGAGTATGGACTGAAACCTCCACTGACTGCGAGCTAAATAAACCTTTCCTTCCTTCATTTTGGGTGTCGGATATTTTGTCCCAGCAATGAGAAAAAAGTAAACAAGACAATTACCTTTCCTAGCTAAATAATTCGGTTGAGATTCTAGCTAGAGACAAAGTGAATTGTAACACTGTGGAGGAGAAAAGTCACAAATACCAATTCTAGTCTTGGGTCCAGTTGTAGAAGTTAAGGCTATCGGAGTTGTATTTTCCTCTATGCCGGGTCTGTACTTATGAGATGTAATTAAGACATTTCTTTTTCTTGCCATACCCCATTCTCGGGATAGTTAACTTTACAACTAATTTCTAGATCCGATCACACGCTTTTGAGAAAGAATTCAGCCGAACTTGAGAAGCACTAGATGCTGGTTGTCTGCCTTTGAGAGATGGATGAATTCACCTTTAACATGTAACGGGTAAGAGACAGGGATTTTTATTTTATATATTTTGTTTTTGAAGCATAAACGCAGAAAAACAGCCTAAGTTGCCTACCTGTCAAGCACAAGAACCCGAGTTTGAGCCCCGGTACTGCAAAAATAATTAATTAATTAATTAATTAAATGCAGAAAGAAGGAATACTATTGATGCATAAAATCTTTTAGTAAGTACCATTTCTTCCCACAAACTTGGACAGAACACAATAAGTAACTGCCTAATTCTGTACCCAAACCCTCTTCTCAAATGTGGGAAGGATTAATTTCCTGTCTTCTGCTTCTGCAACAGCACTGAGGGATATGGAGGCAGAGAAAGCCAAGTAGAGACACGGCAGACAACCACATGCAGGAGAGAAGAGGCAGAGAGCACATCCCCACTACCCCGGCATTCTTCTCAGACCAGGACAATAGTGTGGAAACAAGCCAGTGGGAGTCTTAGAATCACGGCGTTCTTCCAGAGCCCCTTCCCACTGCAGAACCCATAACCACACTTTTGATGTTTAAGCTGGAGCTAACACCTGCCCCAAACGGCCCTCCATGGCAGCAGGTACCCGGATGCACCTGACTCCTGCAGTGGGATTCTCAGAAATCTCAGCCAACCAGCTGTGCTGTTTTACTCAGCTATTTGGTTTATTGCCCAGTGACACAACTCCAAATTTTATAAGGTTTGGGGCTCAGAGGGAGGGGACTTACTTATGGCAGGGTTTCTAACAGAGTCCAAAGGGAAGGTCTTCATAAGTATTTGTGTCTTGTTTGCTTGATGCTGGCCTTAATTCAGCCAGCTTGTGCAAGTGAAGTGCTCCACTGTGTTGAGACTTAGCATGAGGCTGCACCAGTAATGCCCACTATCCTGGTTCCCTGCAATCAGCACAGCCTAGAAGTGCCCAGGATGGTAAAGCTGCTTTGGACCTGGCGCTCAGGGATGACAATGGCTTGGCTGCGCAGCCCTCAGAACCAGAGTCCTGTCTTTCCCATGATTCTCAGAGCTACTATTTTTTTTCAATAAATATTTTTCTTCTAAGTCAGACAAACATTCTTGTAACTAAAATTCTTTGTATGTAACTAGATTTTAAAGGGGGAAGTAACAGATTTCAGTGCAACTTTTGGCTAGTGACACAGGAAGGAAGGCCACCCACCGACAGAGCGCAGGGGACACGGAGCTGAAGCAAGCTGAAGAGCTGTGGGGAATAACCGTGGAGTCCTTTTAGAATGAGCCTGCTGCTAGCGCCGAGCTGCTGCTTCCTTGACCAGCCCTTCTCATTCTTTGCCTTGACTCTCTCCTGCTCGCAGTCCTTCTTGCAGTCATTCCCACAGAGTGGCAGGCAGTGGGTAAGGCCCCGTGTCCGGGGGTGCTTGCCTCTCTTCTGTATTTTCCCTCTCTGTTAAGGCACAAGAGCACACACTCAGTCCACAAGAGCAATGGTGAGATACCCAGGATGGGCACAAGTACACACATACATCCTCACAAAGCTTAACAGCTGGAGCTGGGCTTGGTGGCACATGCCTGTAGCCCCACACTCCAGAGGCTGTGGTTGGAGGATCACCACAAGTTCAAGGCCAGCCTGACCTACATAGTGAGACCCTGTCTCAAAATGCAGGAAAAAAAAAAAAAAAAAAAAACAGTACTAGGAAAAGCAACTTTGAAATTTATAATTCAGAGAAAATGAGACCATTATTGGTACAAATGCCAAGACAAATAATTATGCCAAGAATAGAGCCTCATAAAACTGTTGTACTAAGATAAACTTGGGTAACAATCAAAGCCTCTCTCTTTCTATTCAGATCCAGACACTAGGGTGAAGTTAGTTATCCAAGATCACACCAATAATCAGGAGGTCAGAGCCAGATCCAAATCCTCATTGAACATGTCTTGCTTACTGGGTGGTCCGTGTGTTTAATCTACACCCCGTGCATACACGTACACTGTGTCCAGTAAAAGGAAAAAATCTTTCTACGGAAAAGTGGTCCCAAGCTGGACATGGTGTTGCATACCTGGGATCCAAGCCAAATGGGACACTAAAATGGAAGGATCTCAAGTTTGAGCCCCACCTGGGCAACCTACCAAGACCTCATCTAATCAAGGAAAACAAAAAGAACAGCAAGAAAGACAAGTCCCAATTTCTAGCTGAGCCCAGCAATACCTGACATACATATCTGATTTGACTGAAAGCTTCACCCCTCTCTGCAATTCACTGGCATCTTCTCCACCTACTACCATCTTGGATGGCTCTCAGCAGACTTTGGACCATGGAAATTCTACTATAGTTGTTTTTCCACTCTGGGCAGTGGCTGGTCCTGTTGACCATTATAACCAGGCGTAATCGGTAAGACCAAGCTTTAAAAGGCTCTCAGGTCCAAATGCAAAAGAAAAAAGGTTGATGCGGGCCAGTGCCCAGGACTTTCACTGCAGCACAAAACAAAGAAACAGCTCTTTCATTCTCTCCGGTTCTGAAGATGCGGTCCTGTGAACCAAAGAGGCAGCTCACGCCCAGGACACCTGCAGCTTCCAGCAGTTGGAGAGGCCAGGAACAGCTTCTGCCCTAGAGCCACCAGAGGGAGTGTAACCATGGGGACACCTAGGCAAACTATCCAGCTGGGCCTCCAGACCTGCGAGAACTTTCTGTTGTTCTAGGTCACTGAGCCTGAGGTAACCTGTTAATAGTGTCAGCAGGAAACCAGTACATGCCCTGAAAACAAAGTGCCTGATATCTGGCAGGCACTCAAAAAATATTTTGTGAATTCACTGAGTCCAGAATAAAAGGGATTTTTCCTCCCAGTGGGAGCTCCTGACAGGCTTACCGGAAGTAGGACTGGAATGGTTCCTTGAAGAATTCGGCACATAATCATAGGAAGGAACAGAGCAAAAGGTCATTTCCAGTGGTGAGGATAAAGGCCAAAGCATGGAGTAGGAGGGGCCGTGGGAGGGCAGTGGCGCTGGGATGCTGGCCCGGCTCAGCTTTGGGAGATGACAGGAGAAGCATGCAGTGTAGACGCCTCGGCCCCCACTCACCAGTCCATGCGTGAGCCTTTTCTCCAAAGCAGCCAGGCCTTCCAGATTCTCCTTCTAAGGCCTGAGCCTAGGCTGTCGTGGTGTGGCTGTGCTGCAGAAGTCCTGCCCTGGAGGGGCCCGTTTAGAACTTGGTAGGACACAAAGAATATGTGAACTCCTCTGGGAAAGGACTGCGAGTTCCTTGCCAACTGTTCAGCATTGTCTCACTTCCTTTTCTGCAATAGTGCGAACTCACAAAGTCCATTCATCAGCTTCATGTGGATGTGGTAACCCACATAGCGAGCTGACAGGCTCAGCATTTGTCTCCAAGCTTCCACACTCATTCCGTACCCAGCATACACGAAGGAAAGCAACATCAACTCCACTTAGCATCAGTATCCTGCTAGGCTCTGGGAGCACATCGGCATGGTGACAGCCAGGGTCCTGATGTCACTGAGGTTCCCGAGATGCTAGGTCTCAACAGGCCTTCCCATGACTTCTCCAAAGCAAAGCTTCGTTAGTACAGTTAATCATACACCAGAATCCCAGACTAACCAGAACATTCCCTCCCCTCCTTACATTCACTAAGTTTTCCATCCTGACAATCCCCAGCAGACAGGCTTCAAAAAAATCCTTGCCCTAGATCCAAGGTTGCCTATTATTTTTTTCAAGAACAATTTCAGAAACATTTAAAACTTCAGAGAGGATAATAGATTTTGAAGTGGAAATAAAATACCACTGGAAAAGAATGACAAGTAAAAGAAACAGTCCCAGATATGGCAGTTCACATGGGTTTCAAGATGGCACCACAAATCAGCGGAGGAAATAGATTATTGAACTGAAAATAAAAATAACTGAATTAACCAGGAAAACTGTGTAGCAATTTGGACAGTGATCAAACTGATGTACCCCTCACACCATGCCATAAAACAAATTCCAAATGGATTATTTGTTTAAATATAAGCAAAAGTATCAGACCAGCAGTAGCAGATAAAAATGCAGATACATATGTTGTGAAATATTTAAGGCATGACACCCATGCCAGGAACCATAGGCTGACAAGCTTGACTGTACACAAATTATAAACTTCAGAATGAGAGAGAAAAAACAAAGTTAAAGAATAAATGACAAAAATTAGGGCAAAAAACTGCAATGTAGATGACAAAGAATTAGCATCCTTTTGTAGCTAGTTCTTAAATTAGCGACAAGGGTAGCTCATCCTTCTCTTCCTGTCCATTTGTCAACTCAGTTAAGCACTTTAGGCTCTTAAAACAAGGCTCAGAGGCCTATTTATTAGATTTCCTGGACAAAGAAGGAAACAGCCCCCAAACCCTGCCCCACAGGAAGGACTTCCTTGGAATGGACACACAGGATGTACCAGAAAAGGTTACCACCAAAGCATTCTCAGTGATTATCTTTACATTTAGCCTTAATTATTTTTTTTTCCACTTTCCTGTCTGTAGTTCTAAAATTTTCTAAACTGCCATACTTTACTTTGACATAAGGGGAAATCCTGCCAGTCCAAGCTCTCAATGGTCAGCCAAAGAAGCTGGTTCTGGTTGTCTTAAGAAGGCAAGCACTTTAAGCATGATATGCGGCACGTCTTTTCACAGTCTGGTTCTCAGAACCATTCAACAAAATTTCGCCTCTGTTCACGAGCCCCACACTGGGGGACAAATACAAGCATGGCTGATCTTCCCCACGCAAGCACAAAGGAGGGCATCTTCCCCCAAATCATAAAATAAACTAAGCTTGTGAACTGAGGTATCACTGTACTTAGGCTCGCACGGAATTCTAGGAAAGGCAGAAAACTAGACGTGGGCTACCATGATAGAAACAAGCTGCTGAGCTTTTTCGACTGCCAAGTTTGTCTGGTAAGAAAACAACTATCCCAGAAAACCTGAGAGGCTGGTCCTGGGCCACCACCATCTCTGCACCAAGACCATGATTTCGACCATTTCTCCTCCCAGAATGTCATCCCCACCTCTTACTCATCAGCTCTCATTGACACCGAGAACACCCCTGGCAGAATGACCTTGGCTTGGGTCATGTGCCTGTACCCCAACAGCAGCTGGGGCACGAAGATTAGCACAAAAGAAACATTTTCAACTCCTACAGGGGCAGGTGTCTCTTCATTTTCTCAAGACCCATAAGTCAGAGTTCTCTAAGTACACAAAGGTGATTGCCTTGTTCTTCCTAAGAATCTCTAATTAATACACTGTTGGTTAAACATGATTTTTTAATTAAAATTAATTTGTAATAGTTTAATAGGCTATGGATAATTTACAACTGGTATGAATTAATTTTGTATGAATTAATTTAATTCCTGCCTTGGAGTTGAAGCAAGAGAGACAAAAGAAAATAGGAGCATCTGGCCCTCAGGCACAGGGCTGCAGTAATGTCGCACTTAACATATGGTGGTCCTACTAAAGAAAATATTACTTCATGACGCTTGTACTGCACAGTAAGATTTTATCCTTTTGTTTGACCTATTTTGTTCAATACAGGGGACATGCTGAGGAGAGAAGTGGGGCTGAACCCTGATCCTGGCATGAGCAAGTGGGAACTACAGTCAAGGGGCAGAATCAAGGGATAGAAAATAGCTAAGAGAAAACATTATGGGTAACAAGGATTCTGGACAAATTGACTTCTCAAGATTCTTGCAGAAGTAAGCCAGGGTAGTCAGACCTCACCTGGAGCATGACAGAGGACGAGGCACCTGTTCAGATATCGAGATTGCCAAATGGGCATAACGAATTCTTTGTTAACACTGAATTTTACAAGTATACCAATGGACTGTGGCAGCTTTTCAGCAGTGTGATAAAACACCTGAGGAGGAAAACTTATAAAGGAGAAAGGGTTTATTTTCGCTCAGTTTTGGAGATGTCAGTCCATGGTTATGCGGCTCCGTTGGTTGTGGACCCACGGCCAGGCAGAGCATCATGGCAGGGCGTGGAGAGCGGGTGCTGGTGGCTTCCTCTTCCTGCCGTTGTTCTGTCCTGGCTCCCGCCCTACTGGATAGTGTTTCCCATATTGAGAGTGGGTCTCCTTCATCATTTTGCTGTCCCACATGCCAATCATTTTTGGAAAAATCCCACAAATACCCCCAGAAGTGCACTTTGCTAACTTATTGGGGCTTTCTCGGTCTAATCAAGTTGGCAATCAAGATTAACCACCGCATGGGCCTCAAGGCTTCCAGAGCCCACCCAAAATTTCATCAAGTGAAGACTCTTTTGAAGCACACAGGACACCTGGAGGGTGCTCATGGTTGCATCCATTATTCAGTTCACAGGTCAGCTCCAGAAAAGGAAGCAAGACAGGATGGTATTTAATAACGTGTTTTGTGAATCCAAAACTGCTGTTGCTTTTTTTTCCTACCTTTTTTTGGTATCTCCTTTTCCACTGTCATATTAAGGGGGAAAAAATTGTACACCACCTTAAAATCCTTTTCATAATGAGGTAGAGCAAGGCTAATAAATATGTACATTGACATTTGCTTGGGAACCTAGAATACAAATTAAAGGCACTAGCTCTTTTTTCTGGTTAGACATCAAATCACAATTAAATCTTCCTCAAATTCCCTGTTGTCCTGGTAACTGCTCTCTACTTAGAGAATGTGGAGGGTGAGCTTGCCCAAAAGGGTCTGGATGGAGAGAGAGCTTATTAAAGAATTCTTTGACGCTCGTCACCGCCCAAACCGTGCCAGGATGCAGCATAGAGCTGGAGGAAAGCCCTCCTCCTTCGGGTTATTCCTCCCCGTCGCTGGGATGTTCGGGGCCCGGCTGCTGTTAAAAATCTCTGTAAGTTTTCACAACAAGATTGGCTACGGTACACCAGAAACATTGCTGACAAACAGTACTGTGGATAATCAGATTGCAAAGCCTCTTAAACACATTTGACTCTAAGAAATATATTTAGACTTAGAAGAACAGTAGCTGGGGGATTTTTTTTTTTTTTTAAAGTGGCAATTGGTGTGAATGAATAAAGATGGTTTCAAAGGAGCTACATTGCTAAGGGATTAAGGCCAGCTGGAACAATTCACTTTAAAAAAGGCCTCCAAGCTCAAGAGAGCAGCTCTTATTTGTTTGACGGAGGCCGATATATTTTAATCCCCAGGTTTTATATTGGTAGTCCTGAAATGGTTCATCTCTCCATTTGTCCAAAGAAGAATGACTCTTAATTGCGCATAAATAAAGTCTTTCAGTGCCGATGAGACAATTGTATGCAGCACCAACAAAGCAGGGGAACTTTAAGTAGCAGTCATTTTTATTTTGGCTTAACAGATTTTTAGCAAGAAGACTCTGAATATGAATCGGCTTCATTTTTAAATCCTGAAGAAAATTTCTAAGCAGCCCATAAGGTGCCACTTCAGTCAGAGGCAATTAAAAGCTGCCTAGAATAGCAACAACAACAACAAAAAAATCATAAAATGTTTGGACATTGTAGGGGAAAAAGTTACAAATTACATTAACTCATTCCCACCCCCTCCTGAGTTTATTTGCTTTTATACTCCTACATAAACTCTTCCTAATCTTGGGAGGGAGAAATGGCGAAGAAGTACAGCGTAAATTTTTTTTTTTTTAAGTAGCCTGGTGTGGTGGTGTGTGCAGCAGAATCACCGTGCCTTTGGGGCCAGCAGGGACCATGCTGTGAGTTCAAAACCAGCCTGAATTATGCAGCAAGACCCTGTCTCCAAACAGCATATATGAAGATGTGGGTTGTTATGTTTTGGTTCCAACCATGGAAATTTGAGGGCATGGGATCAGAAGGATGCTACAGAGCCGCTCCCTATGGCCAGACAAGTCTTCTCTAGGGTCGGAGTCCTCCTTGGTAAGGAAGGAATCGCTAGGAAAAGTGAACTCGGGGAAGACTTTCTCCTCTCTTGTCTTTAGAGCCTAAGAATCCCCAGGGAAGGCATTTTTGCATAGCTATCTGATGGTGTAAG
>NDGN011213200.1:0-10847 GCA_002564285.1 Tympanoctomys barrerae
CACATGCCAGCCAGCCCCGCCCCCTGGTGGGCTGAGCTGGCCACACACACACACTCTCTCTCTAAATAAATAAATAAATAATTGTTTAAAAACATTAAAAAAAAAACTATCGCACAGCCTTGGGTGCCACTGTTCATCCTGTCGCGTTCCGGGTCACAGGGACCAGTGAGCTCACAAACGCTAGCATGTGAATAGCGACGTAGGCGGCCAAATGAGCAGGCCGTGCTTGGCAAGGAGGCTTTCATTTGTGTGGGTGAGCTGCTTGCTTACTCCTGGCGTGGCAGTAGAACGTAAAATGCCAAGGAAAATGCGTCATCTAGGAAGGAAGTAGGTCAGGATGAGCCCTTGGCTGATTTTTTAGGTCAAAACCCTTCGTATGAGGTCTGGAGAGCTTTGCATTTGTACACATACGCCTGCTCAGGAATGACCCCTGCTGCACTCCCTGTACTATGATGATTGGGAACCAGCCTGAGGATCTACGGCTGGGGGAACAGGCCGGACGTGCCGTGCTCAGATATAAGCTGGACCGGGATGCAACACCACGGGTGGATTTCCAGGACGTCCCACTGAGGGAAGTTTTGTCATGATGGCGCTCGGACCACAAGCACACCCAAGGAATCTGACACAGGGCTTGCGGTGCACAGCTGGCCCTCCTAGCTCAGCTCCCCATTCACAGATTCATCAACCATGGATTTCAAAGGTGGGGAAAAATTACATCTGTACTGAACATGTGCAGGCTTTTTCCTCGCAGTCCTTAAAACAACATAGTATGGCAACTACTCACGGCGCACTTACCCTGTAGCTCGTATCAGGTGTTCCCAGTAACCTAGAAGTGGTAAAGCAGCCAGGAGGAGGTGCACCTGTGCTGCACAAATACCACACCATGCCACGTGAGGACACCGAGCATGCATGGTCTGGTGTCCACGAGAGTCCCTGGTACAAATGCCCTGTGGATAAGGGACTGCTCTATCCAGACACCCAGGAGGAAGCATGGTGGGACCTTGGATTGGGGTCCACTGTGCTTAGGCCACCAGGCATTGTGGGAGCAGGGGTGACTCAGGCAGCCAGGAGTAAGGCTCAGAATTGGAGGTGAATTTGAACCTTACCTATAGTACTTAAAGTTGTGACAAAGAATGAAGAAAACCTCGCGGACCTTCTGCCCCTCTTTCCTGGGCATCGAAGCACTCTGGGGACAGTTTTCAGTCTGCTCCAGACCTGCAGGGTAGCAGTGTGTGACCAGCTATCAGCAGAAAGTCTGCCCCTCCAGCTACCAGATGTCACCTTGGCCTTTCCACAGCGACACACAAATGGTCTACCAAGTTTCTTTGGCTTCCCCGTGTGTGTTCAGCTCCCACAAGTCTTACTGGCCCCTGGCCGATGTCCACAGTAGTGTACTCCCAAACCAACTGTCCCTCTCGCCGCCACCACCCAGAAGCTGGGTCCTCCAGTGATGGCTGCCCACCTCCTCGAATCTCCTTTAAGGAACAGCGTGCCCTGCCTCTGAGGTGGCCCTGCTGGCCCTGCTGTCTGCTGCAGGTCAAGTTGCTTTCCCCACAGTCCACACTGAAAGCCCTGGCCTGTGAGCCTCAAGCGTGGCCTTGTTTGGCAACAGGGTCACCATACAGTCAGCACCTCATCCCATGTGCCTGGTGTTAGGGTTTGTGTTCAGTTGTCCCCCCAAAGATTCATGCAGTCGTGGGACAGACTTCTAGAGTCCGTGGTTAATCCACGATCCAGTGCTGGGATCATGGGTGTGAGCGCCACCCCTAGCCTGGGGCAGACGCCTGAAGGCGACGGACAGACTTGCTCTCTGTGGCTGCTGCTCCTCCCTTTTCTCTTGCAGTTTTGCTGCTTCTGCCTCCCAGAACGGCTGCCCTGTGCCATGTGCCGCTCTGCCTTGGAGCCAGCCGAGTATAGGCCAAAACTTCTGTAAACTGTGAGCTAAATAAGCCTTTCTTTCCTTCATTTTGGGTGTTGGGTATTTGTCCCAGCAATGAGAGAAAAGTAACCAAGACACCTGGTGTCCTCAGGGAAAGGGGGTTGGGGCACAGACAGCAGTGGGGGGGAGCTGTGTGACCAGGAAGTCTGTCGGGGCAAGACAGGAAGGGACAGGGCTGTTGTGGCACCTGGCACAGCTGCCGCCCCCCTCCGGCCTGCTGGGTCTCTCACTGCCAGTCACCTGGATGGCACTTTGCTTCTTCAGCTCTAACACCACGCCTGCCCGCTCTGTGCCCGCCTGCATTCACCCTCCAACAGGGAGCTTGGGAGCAAAGGCAGGTCCTCGCTGAGGAGCTGGCCATGGGCAGAGTCCTCGCCGCCCCTGTGAGGCGCCCGAGCACCCATTCCCTGCAAATGAGTCTGTCTAGCTTTCTGGCAGGGTTCACCCAGCCACCACGAGACTCGCTCAGTAATGAAGCAGGATTTCCATTTACCTTCTATGAACTGGTGCAAATTTGGGAAAGAAACACAGGCTGCTAGTGCCCCCTCCTCCAGAGCCACTCTGGCCTTCTCATCCTTCACCAGTAGATGAAGGAAGGCACCCTCGCCATCTAATGCTGCCGCTGCGGGGCCAGCCTCACACCCCGACAGGAAGTCCAAAGGGGATCGCTGGCCATTCCCTCCTTCTCCCTGTGACAGCCCTGGAGCCCTGAGTCACGGGGAACTTACACTCAGGTATGGAGAAAGAAAAGCACAGCTCACAACCCCAGAGAGTAGGTGACTGTGTTTCCATTAGCTACGATCAGAGGACAACTCATGTCAAATACTCACCTTTAATAGTCACCTAGCACCCAGTCACTAATCTGACGAGCCTCCTGGAGTTTCAGCACAACAGGACTTCAATGTGAGCTGCTGATCACATTGCTTATTCCCTGAGAAACCAACTCCGGGAGTCCCCGGGGCACAGGACACACACGCATGAAGGCCAAGGCCTGAGCCCCATGAGGCCGTGGCATCACTGTGCGTTTGCTTCAAGATTCTTTTGATCCTGAATGTGACCATCAGTTCTGGGAAACAGGAATGAAAGGAGAAGGAATTCAGAAGCAGGATCCCCAAGGCTAGGGCCCTGGGCTTCAGAACTCAGCATGGTATTCACGTGCTTGCCCTAAGCAGCCAAATAAGTGCACATTCTCTACAACACCACCGACAGTTGCACAAAATATCAACCTCTGGGGCATGTAAGTAGCTACTGAGCATCCAAAATCCAAAACTCTTGAATTTTAAGTGCCCGCCTCCCATGCCAGGGTTGACTCTGCCAGTGCAGGCAGAGTGTTTGTCTCCAACAACGACCAACGGTTTGTCCTGGAACAGCTAGGTGGGCTACCCCTCCCAACTTCTAGCTGTAAATCCTACCATGGCTTTTAGGCTAGAAGCAAACAATTGCACAGTTAGGCAGTAGAAATTTCATGCATACCACCTATTTTCCCTCCAGGAGACTCTTACAGGACATCAGCCGGCTTTCAGCAAACATGAAGACGCCCAAGGGCGCTCCAGCACGCTGGTCTCTGCTGTGCTGAAACTGGGCCTCACTCCTGCCGAGACGGGCCTCAGGACGTCCCTCTCTGGGACAAAGCCCTGGCCCAGCGTGCCAGTCTGTCGGGCTTTGCACAGTCGGCAGGACCCTGATTTTCCTGGCCGCTGCACGTCAGCCCCTATTTCCATGCCGCAGCAGGAGGGCGGAACTGTGGCAGAAGCCTGCTCCCGAACTGAGCAGCCCCAACCAAGCCAACCAGGCCATCTCCAGAGCAAGGGGCAGTGGTCCCAACCGTTGTGGACGGGGAGCGGCACTGACGGGCACCGGAGTCCAACGTGCCCGCGCATGCTGGTGGCCCATGAGTGGCATGGCATGCGTCCTCCAAGTCTTAGGATGCGAGAGCCAATGTCCACAAGGCTGCAGGAGGCTCCAGCGGGACTAAGTATTTATATATTTGCAGAGAAATCCAAAAATTAAAACTGAAAGAGCTGTTTCTCCATTCATACAACTTCATGAACTAGTAATTTTGTCTCCTGTCTCCTACATAATAAACTTCCTCTCCAGGTATGGTGCAAACATTGTTGCCTTTGATCAATAACATTTTAAAAAGCTAGTTTCCACATAATTTGCAAAATCCACAGGGATGGCACAGACTTTCAAGGTTGAGTGTTCTAACCTCAATGACAGGCAGCCCGGCTTCCACTGGAAGATTTGGGCAGGATTTGCCCAACACCTGCCGGGTGTTTCCAGCGCTCACTCCCAGTCCTCTCGGAAGAGCCTGTCTGCGAGCAACAGAACGCAGCCTGGCTCCGGCACACAATTAGTGAGGGAGGGAGGTGGGAGGCACCACGCAGGACCGCAGCCCGAGCAGCACTGTGGGCAAGCTGCACAAAGTGAAGGGAAGTCCAGAAATCCAGGCTAACTAGCCTCAGGACTGAATTCTAATCCAGTTCAAAGGAGAGAAGGCTACAAGTCTGGAATCCAGTGATTGCACATCAGATGAGCTCACTGAAGAATCCAAAATCACTGAGGATCCACCAGCACTTACGTAAAGGCTTGAGCCACAGAGAGCGTGGGTCTGTACGCTTCTCACCAAAAATACCAGGAGAGAATGGCAAAAGTGTTACTGTTAGAGCACTGACTCCTGGGGATAAACAGAAAGACAGGGACTGTCGGAAGCTAGGGTTGGTGGTGACAGGACAAGGGGCAGCCCAGAAGCAACCTGATCTACACCACAAATGCCTGAAGAGGAGCAGGACTGGAAGCTTTTCCTCAGAAGGAGGAAAAGACCAGCTCCACACAGCACGCCCAGAGAAGTCTGTCTGCAGCACAAGGTCCCACCCCACCACGCTCAGGGGCTCGCACTTGCCCCGTCCTGCAGGGCGTGCCCGAGTCGCACATACTGCTGCCCAGCTGGCATCCCGGGCACTGCCACACACAGGGCTGGGTAATGAAGAGAGGTGCTCAGAGGACACTGAGGCACTCGCAATGTACCACGTCCTTACAGCCCGGGCTGCATCTGCACCACAGGCTGGGACCGGGAGGTTCATCTCTGAGGGACGGCAACAGCCCAGAGGATAGAGTAAAAGACCCTGACATACGGATTCTTCAGGGACAACCCATCCAGATGACCGTCCACTGGACAGACCATGTGTTCCCCGGATATGTGCCCATGTGGTATCCACTGCTGTCCACTCAGCCAGCAGCCAAGCAGGACCAGCTGACGTCTGAGGAAACAGCAGAGGAAAGCAGCTGCCTGAGCGCAGGAAGACAGCCTGGGGCAGAAGAGGGCCGGGCCTCTCCTCTGGTGCCGCATTTAAGAAATGCAGCCAGGATATTACCTTAATGAGTGACCTGGAACATTCAGAGAATAAAAGCACTTGGAAATTAATACAAAAGAAATGAAAATTTTACTGACAATTTGGGATATGAAGTACAGGTAATATGCCAGAAAATATTATAAAAATGTAAACTGATATAAAATAAGAAAATATAAGCAGAAGAGTGCTAATCCAAATGTTTCAAGAAAGAACTGCGAAAATGGAAGAAATCATCAGTGGATTAATTCAGCAGGATTCTCCAGCACTGAAGAGCAAAACTTTCAAGAATTCCATGGGCTGAGGAGATAGCTTGATGGTCTAAGCTCCTGTCTGACAAACATGAAGACCCAGACTCGATCCCCAGTAGCACATGTCGTGCCGTCCCCAGAACCCTGCGCATGCTGTGCCAGCCCCAAAACTAGATATGGTGGCTCACCTGTAATTCTAGTGCTGGGGAGGCTGACACAGGAGGTTCCCTACGAGTCTGAACTGTGTAGTGAGACCCTGCATCAAATAAAGAAATATTTAAAAAAAAAATTTAGGGGCTGGGGAGATAGCTCAGTGGAATAAGTGCTTCCCTGGGAAGCACAAGGGCCTGAGTTCAATTCCCGGTTCCACAAGGAAAAAAAAAAAATTAAAGAATTACAGAGTTCAGTTAGTGCCCAACATAAGAGACTGAGATCAAGCCACATTGCAGAAATCTCACATCATAGGAATTTCCGGACGAGGGGAACCAAGTGGCACTCTTCAGCTTGGGCAAACTATCAAGTTACATACAACAGCTCAGACATCAAAGAGACTTCAGCAACCTCAGTAGCAACATGGACATGAGAACTCGGTAACGCAGGCCTCCAACGCACAGGAGGGTATTTCCAATCGGAATCCTTTGTCTAACTACACTAAGCATGCAGCGTGAGGACAGCGGTGGAACTGCAAGGGATGCAGCTGTACTTCCTATTTTCTTCTAGGAAACAGCTACAGATGTATTCTACCATAGCAAGGGCGAAAATGAAATGAGGGAGAGAGACAGAGACAGAAGACAGAGACAGTGACAGAGACAAAGAGTGTTCCTTGGACTCTGGGGACCAGGGACGTGGAGGCACAGGATGGGAATACGCACCATGACAAAGGGAGGCCCGCAGCACAGTCATCCTATGTACAGAGTGCAGCTGGTTCTAACTGGAGTGGGCCAAAGAGTTCTAGAAAATACCGGTTTAAGAAGTTGAAATTGATGGAATACTCAACATATGGATCATTCTGTCTAAATCCGCAGAGAGATGGAGCTATGGCAAGAGAATTTGGGGCCAAATCAATGAAAACCATTCATAAGTGGCTGAATGTGGGGCTACACGCTAAGAAACACATCACTGGAGTCTCTCGTTGGGAAAGCAGGGTTTAGTGTTCTTATGCAAACCTAGAGCTGCATGAACTATCACACACCTAGGCCGTGTGGTGTGCGCTACGGCGTGTGCCAACCGAAACATCACCACAGTGCGCCTGTGTATATGGAACACCAACTAAACAAGTAATCAAAACCAGCAAAAGGCTGTGCAGAAAAGGTAGAACAGCATTCTAAATGATGCATTGTGCACATTTAGATAACCATAGTATAACCATTGTGTGTGCATGTGTGCGCACAAGGGCATGTGTGTGCATGGCTGTGTGTGTGTACATGTGTGCACGTGGCATGTGTGTGCGTGTGTCTAATGGGAAGAGGAGTGGGGAGGAAGTTAAATTTTCATGTTCTGGTCTAAGACCTTAATAGGTTACGCCTAAAACTGAGAAGCCAGGAAGTGTGACGAGCCCATGTAGGAGCGACAGTTAGCGGTCCGGAGCTGAACGACAGAACTAGCCCTGAGCACACCAGGCTCCGGGAGGAGGAAAGGAGGTGCGTGCATGCAGGGAGCAGGAGGAGCTACGAGATTTTGGAATAAAGCCTATAGAATACTACTTGACTTCTAGATAAATTAATTTGATTTGAAACAAAACAGAAAGCAGGAAAGAAAGGGAAGGAAGAAAAAAGAGGAGGGAGGAAAGAAAACATTTAGATACAAAAAAATAAGATACAGCTTAAACAGTCAATGTGGTTTTGGTTATTTTTAAAAATCTTTTATTTTGTATAGGGTCTCACTATGCAGCTCAGACTTGTAGCAATGCTCCTTTTCAGCCTCCTAAACACTGGGATTACAGGCACGCGACACCACATCCAGTTTCAGGGATCGAACCCAGGTCCTTGAGCTTGCCAGGCAAACACTTAGGCCGCCACACTAGCTCCCCAGCCCCAGATGTGGTTTTCATAGAAAATGAAAGCCAAAGTCCAAATGCTGAGAACAACTATTTGCTCTAAATGGACACTAGCTGATTTGCGTGTCTCCTGATCAGACTCACGGTTCCCACAGTGAGGAGCGGGGCTCCGTTCCCAACCGTGCGTGCTTCACGGCCCCTCTTGCCCTGCCCACACCCAGGAGTCTCCAGACTCCCGCTCAGGCCCAGCAGCTGCTCCGTCTAGTTCCTGGCTCCTGTCCTCGCC
Source organism: Tympanoctomys barrerae (assembly GCA_002564285.1). NCBI lineage: Eukaryota > Metazoa > Chordata > Mammalia > Rodentia > Octodontidae > Tympanoctomys > Tympanoctomys barrerae. The sequence goes on from NDGN011213200.1 coordinate 7,823, forward strand.
ACACCTGCCCCCTTGCACACAGGTGAGGCCATCGCCCCTCACTGAAATCCAGCCACATCACTTTCTTGACTGAAACACTGCCTCTGGGATAAGGTGTGAACCAGCCAGCAGCCCAGCCACACGCCGCGTGAGCCGGGCTGGAGGACCGCGAGCACTTTCCTCTGAGTTGCTCTCCCTTCATTCTAGAAGTTCTCTGGAGAAAATTGATCTGTGTTTCCATCCCGCACACACAAACGTTCGGCCTCGAGACTAACCAGTCACGCTGGCCTAAGTCCCCTGAATGCCAACGTTGGACCACCTCAAGAACCCACCCCTCAAAGTGGCGGGAGTTCTGCGCTTCTGAGCTACACGTATCGATAGTCGCTATTTTTTTTTAAAGTCACCAGAATGCGTTGCAGTACCTTTGTCCCAAAGAAAATTAAGAGTTCTCTTAAAGTTGGTTTTCCTTAAAAGGGGCCACTGCAGTGAGCAACACCCCTTCAGTGCTCTGAAAACAACGCGAGTCCATCTGCCGGTCGGCACGTCTCAGCACGCATGCATGCACGCACGCACACGCACGCACGCACGCGCATGCACACACGCTGTTACTCGAGCAGCTGTGCAGAAGGGGAATGTGAAACTACAAGCTGCATGTTGGAGCCCCGAAATAGCAGCCATGTACAGTGTGTGGCTGGTTTTAATCAGATGAAGATTGAAGCTATTACATTTCAAATCAAATGTTATAAATTAGTTCAAGAGTGCAGCTGAGCTCTCATTTAATTAGAAATGTCCATGTTTAAATCATGAGGTACAGTAGCTGCCAACCGAGCAAAAGGGCACTGAGGGGGACGCTGTGTCCAGAGCCTCGGGTTCCCAAGTGTCCCCACCCCAGAGGCGCATGTGGGCCGCGCCCTGCGGAAGGAATAATTTCGCGTACTCGCTAATTGGAGCGTTAATGCAATTGTCCACAATTGTTTTGAAGACAATTAAAGTCATTATTCTGGTCTGGACAATTCTGAACTCTTCATTTCTGTGTAAAATATATTTTTCTCCATGATGAACTTTAACTCTTTCTTGGAACAAAAATAAAGCCAGCCTTGAGCCCAGGTTTCCTTGGGAACTAACCCTCGGCTGTCAGGTCACATTAAGGTGCAGCCTGGGGACAGCGTGCCTTTCCCACGCCTGGTGCTCCGTGGAGCTCAGGTGAAGCCCAAACCTACAGCCTGAATCCGGACGATTCGCTTTAAAACCAAGGCGACATCACAGAGGGGCTTTTGAGGTCGCAGGGAAGAACCAGGGCAATTGCCTCCCTGCGGCCTCCCCGGGCTCGGTCCTCTGTCTCGTAATTAGCCAGGGCAGAGCAAGGGGGTCCGGCAAAAGCTCTTTCTGTTCCCCAGCTTCTCTAACTCACACGCAACTCAGGTGACACAGCTCAAAATTTCCAAATTAAATTCGTGCCCAGGGTTGAAGTTATGGGTGTGACAGGTCAGCTCTCAGGAAATCTGAGCAAGAGGTACACACAAGGAAAAGGAGAAAATCAGAGGCAAGGGGGTAGCAGCGAGCAGCTAAGTGGTTTTTTCAACCTCATCATTACCCTGCTCAAGCAAATAGGACCCAGATGGCGGAGCATGCCCTCCTCCTGCCCGAGCCCAGGGAGCTCATTAGCACGACTGCTGGTTCCGCACAACCTAGGCTGAACTGGGAAGGCCGACGTCATGGGCGACTTCTCCTGGCCACCCCCACAGTGGTCTGTGCCCAAGACTCTGGGGGAAAGCAGGAGGATGGCCGTCGGAGCCACACTGCCCACGCAGTCTCGGTTCCCAGGCACGGCCGAGCCCCTCTTTGACCCCCTGCGCCAGTCCGAGGGGCCACCCGCAAGCGCCCAGCCCAAACTGCTTAAAACGCGATTCTATGAAGACCAGCACTGAGCTTTCAACCACAGCTGAGGTGGCAGCCATGGCTTTGTTTTCCCATGAGTTGCTTTTCTTTTGTAATCTGTTTCATCCAAATAATTAGAAATAAAATATTTAATATTTCCACCGCACCCCACCTCCCAGCAGTCATAAAACTTGCCATTTCTTCCAGCTGTCCCCTCTCCAATGTGGAGGAATTACATGTGCATTGTTTGTTGGTCTCACACACTTGTGTACTTTTTATGATTACTGTAAATTTGTTTCAGTTTTTCTTCAATTCTGAAAGTCCTTGTTAGTTTCAGAACGATTTGTGGGTAATTTAAATATATGCGCCCCAGACTACAAATTCTAAAAGCATACACGCAGCGGTGCCTCGGTTCGAGAACCTGAGCTGCCCCGCAGTTGCAGGGCGACGGCTGCGAGTGGGCCGCGGTCCTGCTCAGCCCCGGGCGTGCGGCTTGCGAACGGAAGCCACCTGTCACCGAACGCTTGTCTGTGAATCACAATGTTCACAAACAGCGGTGTTCTTGGGCAGAGGTATCGCTACTTCAGACTGGTTCCTCCTAGACATTAGACTTTCCACGGAATTATGATACCTGAATACACCGCACCAACGCGGAGGAATTTCCTGCTGCTGCCCGAAGCCTCCCTTAGAAGTCAAGGTGAGTCTCGGCTCCTGACAGCACGGCAGATCCCGCATCTCTGCGTAGCAACTGACATGAAGACGGCGTGGCCCACAGCTGGGAGAGGCACCGCCCGCCTTCCGCCTCCAAGCACACACACCTGGAGAGCGGACACTGGCTGAGGTGAAAATAAGTTTATGGGAAAGCCTCTTGGATCTTTCACCAAGCAATGTTAAGAAAACAGGGTTTTGCTCCCATGATTCTTCCACTGAGAGCTGAGCCAGCAGCCCTCGCAGCTCCCCTTCAACGCGGGCCGTTTCCCTTGGATCTAGGGCCCGACTCACATTCGGCTCCCAGACCAAAGCCAGGGGGCAGCACCCCACACCCGCCCGCCCACCAGCACCCTTCCCACTGTCAGTTTGCAGGCAAGAGTCAAGCTCATCTTCCTTCACCATCAAAGAGCAACCGCGAACTGGTAACCCTTGGACACCACGGGTAGCTGCAAGTGCC
>NDGN011213221.1:0-11345 GCA_002564285.1 Tympanoctomys barrerae
AAAATTTATTATAACAGATGGGGTTGCAAAAATGCATTATTTAAAATTTTCAAATATTCCTAGACCATTCTTATAATACATTCAATTCATATAATGTTTGATCTACTACAAGGTAAATGTAAACTTGAAAAAAAGTAAAATTACTATTTTCTTAAATTTCTATGAAAATGAAAACCCCATTGCTAATTGAATTTCATTTTTTCTTTTGAGGTGTTGGAGAAAATCTGACAGATCCATCTGTTATAAAACCTGAAGACAAACAGTAAGTCCACTTATGTGCTATTATTTCAAAAATTCTGCTTACCTTTTATGTTTTTAAAACATATTTCAAAACACAAAAGCATGGACTTGTACATATTAGTGGGATGCCATGTGGTATTTCAGTACGTGTGTACATTGTCTAGGTGGCATGTTTTAAAAATAATTTATAAGCATAGGCTTTTCTTAAAATCTCAGAAAGGCTTCAAGCAGCTTTTATATATGGACCTAAAATAATAAGATTTTGAAGAGTATAGATTGTGAAATGAGGTAGAAAGAAAATATGGAAATGAAATAAAATTAAATGTGGAGTTGGGCTGGAATACATGGATGGAAACAATAAATGCAATAGCCCAAATGCGTCGCAAATTCAGCACAGTTTTCTAGGGGGCCCCAGACAAGAAGAGAAATCTGTGTATGTTTAGCTTCTACAAGCTTTGATATGAACATGAAAACAATTAGTGTTGTAGGAAAAGCAGCGTTCTTTGCTGTCTTCACAATGGCATCATTGCATCTTACCCTGGTCAGCATTTTTCATCACACGCTTACAAAATTAAAACTGCAGGCTTAACACAGGACAAAGCTCTAAGAGGGAGGTCCAGACAATGAGTTTTACCCATGAAGCAACAGTGGGATGACTTAATTGGGAGCCACAGTTGTATAGAGGAATGCGTCCTCCGCCTTGAATTCCTAAGGGTATTTTGTCCCACTGGCAGGCTTAGAAGAAGACTTGCCACTAAGGGATCCAAGGCTGCGTGGTTCTGTCACAGGTAGAATTCAAAGCAGTGATGATGGCAGTTGAGGACTGATCAATATGGCAGACAGCGGTGGTTCTTAAGTGGGAGTCTATACCACGATCACCAGGACAGCTGCTTGAGCACCAACTGCTGCTGCCCCGCCCCCACCTGTTTCTGATGCAGCAGCTTAGAGGGGGCTGAGTCATCTGCACCCCAAACAAGTTCTTAGCAAATTCTGATGCCGTGACTATGTTGAGAAATGCTCACACATAGCATTGCTACTTCTTGGTCATCATACATTCTATATATACCTGACCCATGGATGGTAAAATTTATGTATAAAACTACATAAGTGGGCAGTACTGACAGTAGAATCTGAAAATATTACTTCTTCTCTAGAACTCACTGTGCAGATGTGCACTGCTCCAATATTCTCTTTTTTTTTTTCCTCAGCCATTTTATTAAACCTAACTACAATCCCACCCTTAAGCTTCAATGTAGAGCGGAGGTACATCCACTAGAAGTGTTTTGGATATTTGACTGGTGTAGGTGAGCTAGAGAGGGGAAGATGATCCATATTACTTATATGACTATGATGATTATTTGACTATGAAGTTCATACTATAATCTTCAGGGTATACATAAACGCATATTCTTTTTGCTTCAGCCAAGCCACAGTATTTTCAGTTAAGAATATTATTTCTTCAGTAGTCCCATGTGCTCAAGGGTGTGCAGTAGGAGCCTTCTTCTGAGTACTTTATAATTTTTCAGTGAAACAATTTGCATATATAATAAACCAAGTTTATGTATACTCTGTCTATCATTTGTTACATTTTGGCCTTGGCACATATCACTTAATATGACCTGAATAGTCAATCTTCCAGGATTCTAAGATTGTATAATTCCACTTGACAGTTACATATTTAATTGCTTTCTATAGGCAGCAGGTCTCGATTTCTGTTAGGGTCACTGGGAGAATTTAAAAAATGCTCAAAATTGGTCTATAGTTAGAATTTCTGCAGATAGGGCCCCGATTCCATTTTTCTTTTTTTGTAAAAATTCCCCATGTTATTCTGTGGGCAATCAGAGTTGAGAAGTCCAGCGTTTCTGTCTTATAGCAACCTATTTTCTAGGAATTGAGGATGGGTTGCTGGAAACAAGATGATGTCACTGTGGCCTGCCCGATTGTGTGTGGTCACCCAATTTGGGATGCAGTTGGATTTGATAGTGACAATAACAAGAACTGTCTCATGACTAGTTCAGTTCAATTTAATGAGTTGAACGAGGCTCATGTGTTCGAATGTCTTCTGGGTTTGAAGCTCTTGCTACCTGGAGTGTGGGCCGTGGTCCAACAGCACCATCATGGGAAGAGATAGGTACAAATGCAGATTCTCCACATGCTCCCTGGACCTACCCAACCAGAATCTGAATTTTCACATTATCTTCTGGCAATTTGGTCTAAGTTAGAGGTTGAGAGGTACCAAGAGAAGCTAGTGCTCACATGTATGTCATTTATTTTAGCCTCAGCAGCAACATGAGACATAAGCATTTTCCATTCTAGTTCACAAATGAGAAAGCTGAGCCTCCCTGAGATCATAACTTGCCTACAAGGATAAGCGGCCAGGGAAAGGGAATAGTTCCCTTTCAAAAGAGAAAGTGTTTATGTGGTATAAATTCTAATTTTGTTTCTGATGCCTGTTGTTTCTTAACTTGGCCAATTGTCCCTTACCTTTGCCTCACCTTCTTGTTTATTGGTGGTTTGGGATCATATCTTTGTAGCTTACTCTCTTGACAGTTTTGGGCATTTGACGAGTATGAAGAGATGGTGAGATGCTCATTAGTGAGTCTGCGTATGGTTGGCACTAATCAGCGTTTTCTTGCGCATGGGACCAAGCTACCTACCACCTGCTTTTCCTGTATTGCGAAAAATCTGGAGAACAGCCAGCTGTATTTTATTTAGTTTTAAAAACTTAGTTGTTTGAGAGAGCAAATCTGTAGGCATGCTCTAGGGTGTGGGTGCAAATGTGTGTCGCTTTACCCCCTTCTCTCTCTTGCACGGGGATATTTGTCTGACCCTCGATAGAAATATTTTGGGGTGACTTTCATTTTTTTCACCCTACACAAAGCTCACAGGGAGGAATGATTTAGCTTACAGATTTTATCTGAGAATCAATGTTGTGTCTTTAAGACGGGGATTTTCCTGTGTTCCTGGGAGGAGAGAAAGGGTGGTAGGGGATGCAGACAAGTGAGGTAGTCCAGGAAGGTCATGCTGGAGAGGCTGTGAGCAGGAATTCGTCCACGTGAGCCACTGCACTAACACCTTCATTTTAGAGAGTTCTGGTCTAAATACCGAGTGAGTTACTTTTCCGCCACCTTCAGTTTCACCTTATTGAAGTGAGGTCTTACCAGATGGACTGAGAGAGGCAGTGTTAACTAGAGGCAGCTTATGCAGCGGAGTAAATGCCGCCAGAGCTGTCCTTTGTAGGAGCGACTGAGTGACCAGGAAAGCTAATCCCAAGTGTCTTTCCGCTCTGCCTTCCCAAGAGGTTTCCTCCACCTCCTTGCCGCACTGCAGAGAGGCAACCCGAGCTCAAACTGACATCAGCCCTTGCTCTGAGCTTGGCACTTCTTCAGAGGCACTACTGTTCTTCTGCCAAAAGGAAGTGGAAATTGAGATAAATGTTTCAATACTTGGATGGAAAAAGTCCGTCTTTACACCATGTCCCTTTTGAAAAACCGCATTCCTTAGAAGTGAAGTTTATTGTTTCCTTTTGTGATAGTTTGCTTTGCTTTTTTCTTAAGACGTGGTATTTAAGAGTGGTAATTGAGTTCAGCTTTTAAAATGTGCTGTTTCCATTCTGCATGTCATTAAAATAAAATATTAGCTTCCATAAAGTTTCTTCGGAAGTGTTCCTGGCGTGCCGTGGTCTGCGATGTGTGGAGTGTCACAATGTGAAGAATGGTTGTGCAGTGGAGGGTACTGTGATGGGTGACCAGCGAGCCTGGGGTCTGCCAGGGATCTAGTGTAATGATAGGATATTTGAAGCATACCTTGCAGACGCTGATGCTATTCGTAATTATGTCACCTGCATTGAGCGAATGTGGTTTAACTCACAAACGCACTGTCTAATAATCTTGTTCCACAAGCAGCCCCGTTATAGAGTTTGCAGAGTACAAAATGCCTCTCGCGAAGCCACAGAGGGTGGCTCGGGGGTTCAGTCAGGTATTTGTTTTTGAGGATGGTTACTTTAAGAAAAGTGTAGCGCTTGAACACACTGGAAAGCACTTTTTAGAAGATGTGCCCCCGAAGCAAGTTTACTTTTACTTTATACCTTACCTTTCCAGTATCCTAGAAGAACATTTGGTAATGAATGTCATTCTCTCACCCCATATGCATTTAAAAGGGTTTCGCTGCATTTTTTTTTTTTTAAACGTGGTACATAGAAAATTCACTCTTCTATCAGATTAGTGTTGAACTGAGTTTCACAGTAGGTCTTGGAGTTGGGTACAAAGATTTAAGTGCATTTGAATTTTAAATTTGCAAACCTAACATTGTTACTTCCCCAAAGTACTCTGTTCTTTGTTGGCTCCTTCAAGTTACTGGGTTACCACGGGATACTGTTCGGTATCTCAGAGAATCCTAGTTGAGCTTCTTTCTTTCAGCTGTAATCTAATTGATATTCTGCTATTTCCTCTAGATCAAGAGGAATGGTGTTTGGGCCAGCCAATTTAGGGGAAGACGCAATTAGAAACTTCATTGCAAAACATCGTTGCAACTCCTGCTGCCGGAAACTCAAACTCCCGGGTATGGCACAGACAGTTCTGCTTTGCTCTAAGGAAATCTCTCATAGAACAACATCCATTGTAACTGGGCAGAAAATCTTAATCACATTTTTATCTCATTCTCAGTTATTCGAAGTGCCTGACTTTCTGACTGCAAAACTTTCAAGAATTTAAAGGGATTAAAAGGACAGGGATTTGCTTTAGGTCCTGCCAAAGTGTGATAAAACAACATGGGGCCTGACACTTGTCACAGTCACTTTCAGAGAAAAGTTCCACTGACTTAAATGGGGTGAAATCGGTCCACTCTGAGACCTGCTCACACCCATGTGTGATACCCGTTATGTTTTTAACTTGCCCATCAGACACTTGGTGGGCTGGGACCAAGAGGGGACTGATAGGCTGTGAATTAAAGTAGTGGTTTCCACTGTGAAAACCTGCCACTCTATGTGCTTATTTATGTTGGTGGAGCTGGAGACTGCATTCCTTTCAGATGTTAGACAGTCACTCTGTCTCTAAGCTACAGCCTCGCCAAAAAAGCCCACCTCTGGAATTACACATTGAAATGTATTTTCGAAAAGCAATTTGGTAGCGTGGCACATGTTCTCTGCAACCAGAGTCACCACCATAGACAATATGGTTAGTGTAAAGTGCAGAGCTGGAGGTCAGGGAGCTTGGCAGCTCCTGCTGTACTGCGCTCCTTTGCTTTGCCTCAGAGGGTCGCTTGGTGTTTGCTCCAGTTTCCTGCTCTTTACCTAGGTCACAGCAAACTTGCTCTTCCCTGGAATTGCATGTAGTCCAGACTGAGTAGCCCTTCCTGCTTCAAAAAAGTTATAATATCCTTGAACAAGGTGCAGTAATCCCAGCTACTGGAGGGGCAGCAGGATCTCTTGGGCACAGGAGTTCAGGAACAGCCTGAGTAACACAGTAGACCCTGTCTTCAACAATAAGGATAGAAGCTGTAGCAAGAAATTCAACATTATCATACCCTGATTGTAATATTGGGTGTAGTGGGTGAAAATTTACTATAGGGAGGGGAAATTTCTAGTTCTGTTGGAGTTAGAGGGCAGGGGAATGTCTGTGAGCAAGATTTAGGAAAATACTAGGCCTGCAGGTCCAGAGGGATACAGCACATCAGCTGGGGTGGTGGGGGTCCATATTGGGTGATCAAAATGGAACAAAGAGGAGAGGACCAGAACCCCAATAACCAGTCAGGAGCCCATGTCACAAATCATATATCAGACTTGCAACGAGCTTGGCACCTGGTGCCTCTGCCTGTTCTTTGATCAGAAAGACTCCAGGGGGCTGGGACTGGCCTTTGGAGTACTGGGACCTCCAGGTAAGGACCCTAGGATGGGTAGAAGTTAGCAAATACCTGAGTTATCTCATGGTTTCAGGTTGGAGTCTCACTGGTTACCTCAGTGTCTCCAGGTACTGATCTCTTCCCAGCTGGATTTATTGAACCCTGCATGGGATAGCCTCTGTTCTGAACACAAAGGACTGCATCTGATCAGCTAGGAACCAGGAGGACCTAAGCTTTGATTTTTCTTGAATGGAAGAGGGTGGGCTTAGGAAACTGCACCTGAGAATTGGATGAGGCTCTTCTGAGTGGCGCCAGACTTGAGGAATAGCTTTTGCCACAGAAAATTGAACGCAGGGAATCAAAATCTTTCTTCCCTTCCTGCACGACCTACGCAGCAGCAGCAAGCTGTGAGGGCCACACATACTGCCTTGAGTTGGGGGAGGCCCTGGCATTGCACTTGGTTGAGGGCTTGGTTTCCAGAAACCATGGCCCTGAGCAGTAGAGATCTTCCTAAACACCTAGCAAAGTTGAAAGTCCTTGGGATCAGTGTGTTCTTAGGGTGCTCCTGAAACTGTTTGTCTTGTTTACAGATTTAAAAAGAAATGACTATTCTCCTGGAAGGATAAATTCCAACTTCAGACTCGAGAAGGACACAGAATCAGCTGAGGGGAATCTAACCAATGGGAGTTCCCCAGAAGACCAAACACGACTCTGAGAAGGAGAGGAGCGTGAAGATGATGGCTCCCCCTCCCGCTTGGGCAGGAACTCTGTGGTGATACAAATCGATTGGCATAACCTGGATGACGTCAGAGCCTCTGGAAGAGTGGTCTCACAAGTGGGCCTCTGTGGGCTCTGAGCCTCACCACTCACCCTGCCCAGAGACCTCCATGGTCTGGGAGGTTCAGGTTCATCTAGATACTGACTTCTGCACGTACTCAGGGTCTACAAGAAGATACTAGGTGACTCAGCTGGCAAGACTGTTCTTCTATACCTCATTGCTTTCTCCCCAGGTGCTTGGAACCCTGGGAGCAGGATCCTGTGCACTGAAGAACCAGGGGGATGAATTTAATTTATTTTCTTGCGGTGTGTGTTGACTTTAGCCCCTGTTGCTAGTCACCACTCACCCACAGACTGTACTTATGTATCTATATGTACATTAAAAGGTTGTTTGAGTGCCTCTCCTTTCCTTTCTAGCAGTATAAGGCTTTGAAAGCCAGCAACGGGAAAAGCATGAGAGGAGGGTGATTTGCACAGATAAGGGCCCACTGCTAAGTCATAAAGTGGCCTTAGAAAGTGGCTTGGAGAAATCTAGCCAGGAACAAGCAGTGTCCTGGGACACAAGAATTCCAGGTTGCTCTGAATGAAAGAAAAAGGGACAGCTAAACCTAATGCTCTTATATTCTGTTTTAAAATTTTAACATGAGAACAAGGAGTAAAAACTGGAAGCTTTTAAGAAAGGGTTCCTTACCCTTAAGCTCAGGAATGCCAGAGAGTCGACCCTATCACTATGTGGAGCCCCACTCTCTTTCCTAAAGCTGGGCATGTAACATACAGGGTAAATTACTCTGTGGTGACTGGTGAGGTAGCATGCCTGAAAGCATGGTTCTCGGGTGCTTGTGTCCACCAGTGTAGAGTTCCAGTCGCTTCAGTCCACCCTGAAACTGTCATTGGTTTCTGCGGCTCGAAGCAAAAGTCCCTGGAAGGGGACCTGCATAGCATGTGTGTGGTGTGCCTGTCCCTGTTGCCTGCTGGGAAAGGTCACCTGACCCCAGAACAGGCATGTGCTTTGCACACAAGTGGAGGGAGGGACTGGGGGGGTGTCTTTTTTCCTCTCCTGCATCTATTTCCTTACTGCAAGCTTTCCCACAGTTTTCACCTATCTTTTAACCTTATATCAGGTGACTCGCTTTGGAACTTGCTTTTAAAATCTCAGTTTTTGCAATCTAATGTTGTACTTCAGGGAAGAAGTATCATGGGGTAGAAAACCAAAGGTTTTCTTGGCCAGTAATCATACCTGATTTCTCTAGGTTTGCGTCAGTAGGAGGGTTCATTTGGATCCCTTCTCTTCGTTGTTGGTGGGAAGGAGGGAATGTGTTTCATTTCTTCATTGGTAATGAGGATAGAAAGTTAATAGAGTTTTGGGGGTGGGCTTAATCCTGTTCTGTAAATCAATAAGAAGTATTTGGTGCTCACATCAGTGCTGTATTACATGATGGAAATAGCAGAGTTTGCCTGTCAACGAACTGAACCGGATCCATCAATTTATTGATCCAATCCTTGTTACCTGCAATGGAACTCAAAAGCAAATACAACTTGATTTCAGTTATCTGTGATGTGCTTTTCTGTTTATTAATTTCAAGAAAAATCTACAGAATGACATTCTAAAAAGATGAGCTGCTAGACAAAGCTCCCCGGGGTTGCTTGCCCGTGATGTGACACTCTTGACTCTGAGTGACTGGTGATCCCAAGGGAATGGCGCATTCATTCTATCAGCTTTGTTTAGCAGTTTATGAAGTGCCTCTTCTGAACCATGTTAACAGCGAAGATGCAACAGTGACCATAGCGTGGTACTCAGGAAGCTCACTCTCCCATTTGCCTTTTTGTTTCTTTCACATTTAGATTTCTAGTAAGTGCTGAAAAATTTGAAATGTGTGGGCAAATGTCAAATCTGGCAATGGGTCCTGGGTCCTACCTACCCAGACAGCAGATTCAAGATTGGGATAAGAGAATGAAGGCAAATAGGACATAGCTCGGGCTTCTTTTGGGAATGCCTGAGGAACCGCGTCATCCATTTCTGAGCATACAGCCTGTATCACAGATGGAATCTGAATCTTCAGAGCAGAGAAGAATCCCAATACAGGGCACTCCCTGCGGGGCAGCCAGTGTGTAATCTCTTTCTGTGGGCCTGCGTGCTCCATAGTGACTTTCGCCCCTGTCGCCTTAAAGCTCCTGAACAGTGAAATCCTACACAGCGTTGAGTACTGCTGAGCCCCTTTTTATGGCTTTGCGAAACATGTCCTGGGTGACTTAAGACTTCCCACTAACCGTCAGCCAGTGCTTTAAAACCTTTTTGTTGTTTGTGACAGTTATTTTAGAGGAGAGTGAAAATTGTTTCTAGAAGTCATGACCCAGATGTTGCTGTTACAGCTTGTTGTGCATTCAGGTGTTAGTATCTAGAACGAAGTGTGGTACCTGATATGCTTCCAACAATACATTTAAAAAAAAAACAAAAATAACAAAGCCTTCAAGTGATAGTGGATTTCATTCATTCACTAGGTAATAAATCAGATTTGCATTTTTAATACAGAATGTAATGATTACCGATTCCTTAAGACCTAACGCAATTCTTTTGATCTCTCTCCTTTAATTTTCTAAGAAATAGCTTTTTCACCTCCTGTACCTACTATTGAATTCTCACCCAGCTCCTGTCCTCGTCCCTACCAATGGCAGCACCAGAGTGCGTCCTTTGCTGGTGACTATTGAAATGAGATGATAACTTCCCAGAAACTGCCTAGAAATAAGCGTCACTTTATTACCCTTTGAAAAGAAGATTGATAGGAAAGTCATTTGAAAGATGGTTCATTACCATGCCCTAGTACGGTTTCTTTACTCACATCTCTGTGAAGCATGAGAAAGGGAAGATTATTCTCTGAGGTTGGAATTTGAAGGCTGTGTGTTTGCCTCTTTGAAGTCTTGGTATTTAATTTTCTGTAGTCATTTCTTGGGCAATTTTCTAAGAAACTAGTTGAAGCTAATTTATCATAAGTTAAAGTCAAATGACAGAAAAGATTCTCCTCTCCCCCCTTAACAGCATTTTATTCCACAGAGGTTAGCTTCTGAAGGAAAATGAGACTTAAATAGCATTTCAAATCTCCAGCCACATGGGTGGTTACAGAGAATAGAAAGGATTCTGGAAATCACACTTTTTTTTTTTTTTTAGCACAGTTATTATTTTGTGATTTCTCTTTCTAGACTGTCACATGCAGGATAAAATACTGTATTTATCTGAGACACATTCCTAAAAATAATTAGGTAAGTTGCTTAGTTTTTCAAAGAGAGGCTTTTCATCTTCAAGGGCTCACAAATTTTGGCCTCTCTCATTTTCGGACTTTTAGTATACGTTTCTATAACTTGCTTAACCTTTCTCTGAACCCCCAACTCTGAAGTGGAGATGAAGATACTCACCTTTTCAAATGAAGGGGAATCATAATGAGAGACCACTCAGGTGGTCCTTCTAGAATCTCATGCAGAAGCCTTCTTGTGAGCCAGGGATCTATCTAATAAATAATAAGGGGTTTTACATTTGATGTGATGTGATCATTATTTAACATTTACAGAAAATGCTCTGTGGACCTGCTTCATTACAAACACAAAAGTGATTCGCCTATTTTTTTCCTTTCTGAGAGGAAAAAGCCCATATCTCCCTTTTTGGTTTAACATTTAATTAAGTAGCTCAAAATCAGGAAATTTACTACTTCACAGTGCCACCTGCTCACTTTGCTTCTTGGTGCACTCGGATTTTTCACAGCTAGCTTCTCCTGCTGTCCTTTGCCTTGTGAAAGTCCTGTTGGACGAGGTGGAGACCCCAATGCTGGAGCCATCATTGGTGATGCTTGGGGGCATAAAAAGAGAGTGGACTTAGAATCTTCATGTGCATGAATCTATATTATGTGCATGTGTGTGTGTACATGTGTGTATGTGTGCACGGGTGTATGTGTGTGTACACATGTGTGTATGTGTGTGTGTATATATAGCTGGAGACTTGGGATTGAGCCTAGAGCCTTGCAAGGGCTTTATCACTGAGCTAAATTTTAAAATACATAAAAACATATTCTGAGACAAGGTCTTACTAAGTTACCTCAGGCTGGCCCTAAATTTGTAGTGCTCCTGCCTTGGCCTTCTAAATATGTAGGAGTACATGCATGTGCCATAACATCTGGCTAAGACAATGTTCCTTTTAACAGTTCTTATTAATTTGATTTAAAGTTTATTAATAAGAAAGCTCTTATCTGCAATTTGCTGGCTTTTCTTTTAGAATTCTTAATGATATTTTTTTTCCTTGTGAATCTTTTGAAATTCCAGTGTTATGAAGTTCTTGCAAATTTTGTGGTGAAACATCTTTTTCTGATTGTCCAAATATACACATAACAATTGCCTTTTGTTGGAAGAATTGGGGAAATCATCACTGATATTATGTGCTTGCATTTTAACTTCTTCTTCTTCTTCTTCTTCTTCTTCTTCTTCTTCTTCTTCTTCTTCTTCTTCTT
>NDGN011213371.1:0-10127 GCA_002564285.1 Tympanoctomys barrerae
TCTATCTATCTATCTATCTATCTATCTATCTATCTATCTATCTCCTTCTCTCTCTCTCATTCTTTTTTCAGAACTAGGGATTGAATTCAGGCCCTTGTGCTTGCCAGGGAAGCACTTATTATACTGAGCTATCTCCCCAGTCCAATATTAGTACTTTCTGATCTTGAATGAAATGTTTTGTAGGAAGATATGCTTAATTTTTCCTCAAATGTTTTTTGCTTTTATTTATCTCAGGCTGTGCTTTATACAGGTCTTATGTGACAGTTTTCTTAATTTGATCTCCTCTTCTTTTTATTGTTTCTTTTCATTTTGTTTTGCCTTGGCTTGTCTTTTTTTGCTTCCCACCTAACTTGCTACTCTTAGTCCACTGAAATAAATTAGATATATTTTATATTTTATGTCATTCATCCTACAGCATCTTGGGCCATGTTCTTGCTACCTTTTTATAATTAGTCACTCCACCATCCTACTTAGAATACTGTTTTCAGTGGCAAGGGCTTGGTCTCTTTATAAAGAATCACAGTCTCAGCCTCTGATAGGGTCTCTATGCTAGCTGGACCTGCTGGCAAATTAGAATCTACAGAGTAAGCGCCTGGAACCTGGCAGGCACTGCATAGAATGTTTCCTCAGCTCTGACATTATGCTAGGCAGGGTCCGCTGGGAGGAATCTGTTTTTCATAATTACAGCTGCATATAATGTGACTGAAAATATGATTCCATGAGAAAACATATTTATTCATTTATGTTATATAAAACTGGGGTCACTTTCCCTTTATGGAGCATGTGGAAATATACATTTCAAAAATACATATAGTAGCTTTTACTTCTATAACTCTTTCAGTTCTTGCTTCAGTATTTTATTTTTCTTGACATGGACATTTCAGGGAAGCTATGAACCACTGTGAATTCTTGCATTTAATACTTCCTACCCTCACACATTTTTTGGGAAGTCTTAAAAAGGAGATATGTTAATGTTAATGGAAATGAAGAATACTCTGCTCTATGCTCCTCAAGAGAATACTTAGTTTTATCAACATCACATAAAGACAGTAAGTACAAGAGAGATGACATTTCACTGCACTGTAATTTCCTCAACCCCAAGCAGTTTTACCCATTTCTGATGGCAAATATCCATTGGAAATAAGCTGTGTTTCTTATGTCACTGCTATAATTAGATAAATCTTTCCAGCCAGAAAAACCCAACTCTGAGAATTCATTTTCAGTGTGCTCATGAGTCTCAAAGAAGTTAAAATACCTACCCAAGCTATTGAGTGATGGAGCCAGAACCCAAGACATGCACACATGCACACATACATATGACCTCAATAGAATGCTTTGTGGCCAACATTTTAAAACAAATATGATGAGCAGTCACATATCCCATCCATGGCATTTGCATCACTCCTCACTTCACCTCTCACTGCCATCTTTGCAGCTGACATGGTGCCATCCCTTTTGATTACATTTCCAGGCCTCAGTCACTGCAAATGTCTGCAGAGCACCTTCCTTGCCTGAAAGGTGGCCTCTGCGTGGGTGATCCTGGTGCCTTCCTCCTCCCTGAGCCCCAGCTGTCTCCATCCTGCTGAGACAGCTGCAACCTCAGTCAGAGAGAAAAGGCCAGCATACGTCCAGCCTTTGAATTCTTTGATTAGTTTGCTCATGTGCTGGATATGAATACAGAAAATGGTCTCTTTTCCCTAAATAGTTTGGTCTCACTTTGATCTCATGGTGTGTGGGCTTTTGACTTACATGGTGTGGAGCAACATTCAGCTTCTTGATTCAGAATCATTTTGTTTAATCTAAAATAATTTAATCCTATTAATATTACTCAAATTCTAGCCACAAGAATATTGTTCATAGACTTGAGTCCAATTGCTCTGGATTTATGAGGCTACTGTTACATGCTTTCTTAGCCACACTATTTTAGGATCAGATTCCTGTATATCTTCTAGACTCTGAAGTGTTTGAGGACTGGAAAAAGCAAATGAGAACTGGAGCAGGGGAGGCTTGTATCAGCCAAGTAATTTTTTAACTTGGAAAATTTAACTCAACCCACCCGAATTGTAATGTAAAATGAAACCCTGGTGTACTGACCTGCTGAAGAGCCTGTTTATTTTAAACAGCTTTTATTCCTTTAATAATAATCCCGGGATATCATTCAAGGTAGAGTCACAGTTTTAACAGCAGAATTATAAGTTTTAAATATCCTGATGATGTCTAAACCTAATTAGTCTCTGAGAATATTGATTAAATTCATGAATGTTTTCTAGTTATAGAGATGGAAAAAGTTAGTGCGAAGTTATCCTAGGATACTATACAAAATGAATGGAAAGGAAAACCAGCTAAAAATAAGTGCTCCACGTATAGTCATCTTGTCAGTCCATTTCAATATGCTTAAGTATTTCTAAAAAGAATAAATAATTCTTGCTTTTAAAGCTTTTCTCACAGATGTTTCTTTCCCTCTAGTAATTGTATTCTCTGCAGTTCTCTTTTATTGTTTCAGTAACTTCAAGTGGTGCAGATGTTTATATTATTGCTTCTCCTAAGCTTGCTCATTCTGTCTAAACTTTATACATGGAACAAGTCTGACCTACAAAATTTGTTTATGGATCATTAAATGGTTTGTTTCACTTCAATAGCATTT
Organism: Tympanoctomys barrerae; assembly: GCA_002564285.1. Classification (NCBI taxonomy): domain Eukaryota; kingdom Metazoa; phylum Chordata; class Mammalia; order Rodentia; family Octodontidae; genus Tympanoctomys; species Tympanoctomys barrerae. Next base: position 2,645 of record NDGN011213371.1, read on the forward strand.
ATTCTAATTCATCCTTCAATAATTATGGGGCAGCATAATAATCCAGATATATTGTTGGACTCTACAGAGGCAGAAATGAAGTCAAGCTGAACTTGTTTTCACTGGAAGGAGATAACACTGAGGTGGGAAAGCACAAATGTAAGTACTATGCATGAAGCAGAGATCTGTGCCTCTGATAAGGATAGAGACATAAAGCATATGTACATATATAATTAAAATATTGAAATTATATGCAGAATATTGATCATAAAGTATATAATAAACATGTAGTATGAACTACTAATAGTATGAACTATTAATAAAACACGTAATTTACAATCCTATTGGAAATTAAATTTGTACTTTACTGGAAGTAGTTTTTCATTTTCTCCCAATAAATCCTGTCTCCCTACCAGAAAACAATTTATACAAATAGCTAAATATGTAAGACCTGCACAAGAATGGACATAGCTTGTATGGCTGTTTTTAACCTGAAGCATTAATTATTTTGAGAGAATTTTAGAAAAATAAGGAGGTAAAGGGGGACTATTAGCAAATAGCCTAGCAGTATAGTGTCTGCTTGGCAAACTCAAGATCCTGAGTTCAATTCTGAGTACCAAAAATCACAAAAGAAAGAGGGAAAATCATATTTTGTTTATTTTTGTGTCCATTTCAGAAAGGTATCTTTTGAAGATAACAATATGCTATATAGTAACCATTATTAATTTCCTATCATTTTGTTATGAAATTTTGTATCATTTTTATTATTATTATTATTTTTGCAGACCAGGGGATTGAGCCATTTTTATTATCTTTAAAAAATAAAATACTGTAGAAGTGATGCTAAGGAATAATCTATTTCTTGCTTTTTCCAGATTCTAAAGACCAGTATTTTTCAGTCTGTTGTTATATCCTCTAAATTCAAAGTCAACTACAAAACATTTACAAATATCTCTCTTATTCTGTCTTTTTCTACTTCTCTATCTTAAAAGACCTCCATGATAACATTTGGCCTTCTTGAATAATACAAGTAATTTCGTATCCAATCATCTGCTCAGGAAACTTGGTGTCATCTGTGTACTTGCCTACCCCTTGTGATGCAAATTGACATGTTTTGGGATTCTGAGGATTATGATATGGGAGTCTTCTCGTGTTTACGGCTTTCACCTGGCTCTGATGAGCTTGCAGATATAACCTATAACCACATCTGTCTGGTAGCCAGACACATCAAGAAGTCAGATCAAAAGGTCCCTTGATGAAGTGGAAAGGATTGAAATGCATCCTGGTCCTTGTGCTTGCTATTTTTAGTCATTTCTGAACAATTAGCACAACCCTGCCTATTCCTTTCTTCATATTTACACTGACTATGATTGTAGTCTGTAAGAGTATATCTGTGAGTCTGAACTTGATCCTTAGGAATACAGCAGCATCAAAAACTTCATCCTTGGGAACAACTTTGGAAACTGTGTAGCTCTGATATCAACATGACACTTGGTCTGTGGTCAGTATTCATAAAGGTTGACTTGACTCTTGTTATGGCAGGTTAAGATATGTACAATAGTCCCAACATTAATCAACTGTGATGTAGCAAGTAAACTTTGTATACAAGTCTCATAACACAATGACTTTCGAATTCTTTGAATATAGGATAGGAAAAAAATGTTCTTGCTAAGACAGAATTCTTACACATTCCAGGATGGCCTTGAGCTCACTTTGTAGCCCTGGATCATCTTAAACTCACAATGATCCTCCTGCCTCAGCGTGGCCTGTGTTGGGATTATAGACATGCACCACCATACCCAGCTTGCATAATAAAGCTTCATAGCAAGAAATCTATTATAGAAATATCTATTTTTCCCGTAGACAGGAAAATAGAAAATAGAACTCTACTCATGTCTATCCTTGTTTGATCTGTTAACAAAACTGTGGTAGTCAACTGAGTAGTGGTTCATAGTACTTTCCTCCACTTCAAATTAGAATTGTATCCCCAGCTGTTTTGTCACTTAGATACTTAGTGCCTTTTGATGTGACTAGAGTGTGTGTTACCACCCTGATGAATTGGGTTTATAACATGTAACAGAAATAACATCATGTTGTCACGTGCCCATGCTTTCAGCATCTCTGTATGGATTTGCTTTCTCTTCTGCATTTCCCATGAGACATTCGTGTCCCAGGCAGTATCTGGAGAATGAGTGACACATGAAAAAGCCCTGAGCTCAGTTCACAATCTGCCATCAAGTTCAGCTGAGGAAGTCAGTCCCTCACACATTACAATTATTTGAACAATTAAAACCAATGTTACCCTATTATCAAGATTACTAGGTCTTATGTGGTGGTCAGTAAGAAAAGCGACATCTGAGTACCATGACTTCCTTTTAAGTCAAACAAACTCATCCTGATTCCATTATGTTCCTCACCTTCCATTAAAAAAATTAGTCAACCTGGTTCTATAAATGTTACTTTTCCATTTTTCCATGTGTACTTTGGTATCAACAATCTTTTAGTCTTTTTTAGGTGGGCATTATTACTAGGTTGATAATCGCCAATGGCTGGCTCTATCTTGACATTTCCTCTATCTGAGACATTCCTTCTCAATGACCTAGAGTGACTTGTCTAAAATTTGAGATCAAGAATGCCAGACTTCAGATAATTACTAACTTTATGTTCACTTTAGTGAAGATCAAACACATTATTATGCTTCATTGTATACACAGACCTTCCTGATCCATGTTCTGCCTGTCTTAACACTGATGTCATTTTGTCATGGGGCTCCCATAATTGAGACAAGTCATTCAATTTGAAATCTCTTGATAGATTACATCTATCTGACCCTTTATTCATTTTCAGTATTTGAAGATGTTGACTCGATTTATACATTGGCAACTTTCTTTGCATGAAGTAGTACAAAATCAATCTAAAGTGATGTGAAATAACAAGCCCCATAAAGCAAGGATTTAAAATACCACATTAGTGTAATGAGACTTTCTAGCAAGAAATATAATGTGGAAAAGTGTGTGTCTCCCCTCAGTTCTACTTATGGGTATTTTGCTGGATGTGTGAACATATTTCTGGTGGTCAGCTGGGTAATTTTTCCAAGTTCTCCCTTATTTACATGATTTGTCTCAATCTGTGCTTTCTTCAAACTATTCCCTTTATAGAAATGCTCAGACTTCTTGTATTTGTACTAAGTAGGCACAAACTTAGACTCAGAAGAGAAGTTATTGTACTACTGATGTACTTTGTGACTTTTTCTAAACAATGTAAGATTCTTGGGCTTCATAGTTCTTCACACAGGCCTTGATTATGGGCCATCTGTGGTCATTCTACAGTACTGTCCCACCACTGTTCTTTACAGTTCTAGAGATTTGGATGGTATCTGATGGATACCTTTATGCATTGGTTCCCTCTTTTTTTCAAATGTTAGTGCAGCCTATAGCATATGCAGTGCTCTAGACACTGATAAAATGAGAGATTGTATAAAAATAGTTGTTTTATTTATATAAGTATAGTATACAAGAGCAATACATGTCTTAATTATATCATATTAAACATTGAAATTTATATATAGTCTTTACCTTTTAAAATAATGAATCTTAGAGACAGAGAGAAAGAGAGAGATGACAGAGAGACAGAGAGACAGAGACAGAGAAACAGAGAGACAGAGAGGCAGAGAAATTCCACATAGCTATTACTTTTGAAATTTAATTTTTCATGGAATAAGGGACCATAGCTGAGATCTGCGAGTGCTACATTGACTGTAAAGTTAACAGACTTATGATCCATAGTTATTCAGTGCATAAACATTTAAAACACTTAATTTTTGTTTTCAGTGTTGGGTGTCAGGAATTTGGGTTGCTGATTTCTAACCCACATGATAACAGCTATGGCCTGAAGACCCTCTTCCAAATGATTTCTTAATCTTGCTGTCTTGGTGTGCCTTTCTTCCTTCCTCTACCTTCTCTTGATCCCCTTTGCTCTCTTCCTGTCTCTTCATTCTCTATTCTTCTTTCTCTCTCTTTGTACTTCATTTTCTATATTTATTCTCTACTCTGGTTTCTCTTCAGATTGCAAAAATCTTTCCCCTTTTCTACTCTTTTTCTTGTCTTTTCCTTCTTCACTTTGTTCTTCTTTCATTTTTCCTCCTTCATTTTTCTTTCTTCCTTTTAAAGTCACCATAACTATATTCAGCATCCAGCTATGCCAATTTCAGGTAGAGATTTTAATAATAGAGTTGGTTTCTTAACTAATGTGGTTCGTTGCCATGAAGAGAGACTATAACGCTACCTGTGAAAAGGTAGTCTCAGATTCTGGGAGCAAATTTGATTGCCACAAAATTAACTATGTTTGTCTGAGACCCCATAAAATATGTTGCTCATATTTTGATTCTTATGTGAAAACCCCTTTATGTATCACTTAACTTATCCAGTGATTATATAGAAAATGTGAATCATACCCACTGAGACTTTGTTAATAAAAACACATTATTGTTGAAATAATACAGGAATTGTGTAGAGAAATACAATATGAAATTTCCATGGGTCTATATTTCTTATCCTTGATTTGGCATTGAAAAGAATGTCCTTTAGTAAATCATTGAGATACCCTAGGCCCTTGGTTTATTTTAATAATAAAAATATAAGAGATGGGCTAAATTGCGTTTTTCAAGCCAAAAGTAATTCACTGTCCCAAGGTCCCAAACCTACTTAAGAAAACAGAAGCGTACTTCTACAAATATTAGAAAACAAGTCCACTAGATGGTCAGCGGTATTCCTCCATTTTTGACACAGTGGTATACTCTACAATCTGTAGACAAGGTGGCTTGGTACAACAGGAGTCACTCAGGCTTGAGAGAAAATCAGACCTAAGTTTGGATTTGACTCATATACAGTGATGTGGAAGATGTACAACAGATTTATAACATAGATAGATTTGTAAGTTGGCTAGGATATAGATACATATATAGACAGACAGACAGACAGACAGAGAGAGAGAGAGAGAGAGATAAATAGATAGATATAGGCAGACAGATAAATGAAACTGTTTAGATTCAACGGTGTAATATGCATACAATTCCTAAATGCAAAAGATGTACTGAATAATTGACAGATCATTTAAACAATTGCTATATTCTCTCCCTTTCTATCTTTCAAGGGGAAAATCTGTTCAATAATAGTATCAAATTTTTCTACAATGCCTCAAAACATTTTTAGACATGCCTTGTTTCATTTGATTCACATGATTCTCCAGTCCACATTAATTTTCTCCTTTTCTATGCTGAGGATTCAGCTCAGTGGTCTGTACAAGGTCATCTAGCTCATAAATGGTGGGCTTGGGGCTTGAACCTGGGCTTCCTAACACTAAATCTGTGAGCGTTCCCAGCTCCAAATGAGTCATGTATATTCAGTTTCACCTATGATCATCACCTTTTCTGGTTCAACTCTTCCATGTGACTCATGTAAAATGAAATTGGCAATTGTTTATGGCATCAGTTATGTTAGCTCATCTTCTGAGTCAACCATTGTGAAATAGCGTGTGCAGTGAGCCTTCAGCGTGAAGCCCAGCACTCCTGTTCCTCTTGTCATTGTCAGCCTTAATATCTACTTGCGCTGCTCCTTAAATATACTTTCCAACCATTCACATCAAAGTGCTCTCGAAATCACTCGACTGCCAAGTTTGAGAAAAGTGCAGGGTGATTAACATGCATTTCTATGTGTAGGCACAGTAGTTGATTGTTCCTCCAGGTAAAATATTATTCTTCTAAACAAATTACACATCAAAGGAAAAATTGAGATGGCCAAGTTACTTTATTTCTTAGAGCATGCTATATAGAAATAATGTTTGTGGATTTGGTCAGGCTGAACCAAGTCCCACGGAGAAAATAACCCAGCCCTGCTTATGTAAATGTAACAATTAGATGAGTTAAAAGCAGAGTAAATAGCGGAATCTTGACTTTTTGAGTGATATTTTTATTGAAGATGCTTTGAAAAATACATTTAAAATGTTTTCAGGAATTTATTCCAATTTGCACCTAATTTCCATTAATATTCTTATACTTTATTCTATGTTCTCAGACAGCTCAGGTGAAACAGCTAGTAAATGGATAAACAACAATAAAACAATAGCAGTGTACATCCACAAGGAGGAGGGAAGATGACTGAGGGCCATATATTACCTGCTACTTTTTAAAAGTGAATTGCATGTTGATGATTCTGTTCCTTTGCCCCTCCTATGCAGTCCTGCATCACACTCACTCCCTCTGCATATAACCTTTAAAGATACCTAGAATTTAATCCTGCTTCACTTTGTCCTATTTGCTGTACTCACTGTCTGTATTTTTCTGAACTGAAACTTCTGCATTGGCTCTGTGCAGCAGTGTACTCAGCGGTATAGGTGATCATGCTAGGAGGTTCACCATATGTGGATTTCTGCTCTTCACCCTGCAATGATGACCCGCCTCATGAAAACTGAAAGCCAAGTTCCACTTCAATTCCAGTTCCTTGTTACTGTTTCTACCACTGATCCCTTACATATTAGACTCCAGGCACCCAGTGTACTTCTGTCCCATATACTTTGTAAGCTCCAAGGGCTTTGGACAGTAGCTGCCTTTACTCTAGAAGTCTATCTCTCAGACACTGGAGCGGCTCTGTCCCTCTTCCCCTACCTATCATGATGACACATGTCATCATCTCTGTTAGGATCACCACACCTATACTACAATCATGTCTTAAACCTTTTTATTGCATATTCTACTTCTTTTTTCTTGTTAAACATATTGAAACTTTAATTCATTTGTTCTATTTTCTGCATATCCTGCTGAGAAAATAAGCTTCATGAAAAGAGTACACTCATTTATATTGTTGGCTTTTCAACCTTCAACCTCAAAAACTTTACCAGTGTCTGGCAGATATTCGTGAGGTTTTTTTGTTGTTGTTGTTGCTTTGCTTTGTAGCTTGCTTTCTTCAGTGAGTAGTCCTCTGTCACTATTTATCATGCAGGGTGAGCCTGATCAATACAAAGAGGCTGAGACTATGTACTGAATCATGCTTAGGACATAGTTTAGTAACCTGATGTTTTTCAATAGGCTACAACATGACAATGCTCAAACCATCTGTTTTACTTTATCGTAGAATGAGAACATTCATGTTCAGGTCACTGGTATTTACGAAATATAAATGAGATACATTCCAAAAAAGTTTTAAATTTTGATATCAATATTTATGTATTGGAGTTGGGAGATACCTTAATGAACTAAGTGCCTGCCTGGAAAGCAAAAGGACCGAGTCCAATCCCTGGCACAGAATGTCATGCTGGGACCCTTGAACCAAGAACTGTGTGCAGTGGCACATGTCTATAATTCCAGCAGTGGGGAGGCTGAGACAGGAGCATTATTATGAGTCCAACCTGCAAAGAGAGACCTTCTAATGCATAAATAAATAAACAATTTTTAATTAATTTTATTGAGAAACAAATAGCAATGAGACAGTTTCAAAACTGATCAGTAGGA
>NDGN011213429.1:0-10463 GCA_002564285.1 Tympanoctomys barrerae
AAAAAGTCATGGCGTCTGTTGAGACTAAATATGGTTATAGGTCTGGGGTGGGCTTGGGAAACAACTCGCACTGGAACTCAAGGGAGGGACGGGGGGCTTTAGGAAACAGGCGTTCTGTGAGACAAAGCACATGTCAGAACTCAAGGATGGGATGAGGGCTTGGGAAGCAGGAGGTCACATTTCACAGCAGCTGACGTGGTTCACTAAGACGGTGCATACAGAACAGGATGGCGGCGTTTTGGTCAGGTTATAACACAGTGAAGCCACCGAGAACGACACTGGGAAAGAAATGCCAGTCACAATAACACCAAGGAAAATTAAACGCCAATTAACCTAAGTAAGAAAGTGAAGGAACTCTGTAATGAAAATTATAGTACTCTGAAAAAAATACTGAAGACATCAGCAAATGGAAAGATATCCACTATTCTTCAGCAGGTGAGACCAGTGGACGCCACTGGTCAGACTTGCACGGTCAGAACAGAGACTTAGCACAATATCAGCCCAAACACCGACAGAATTCCTCACAGAACTAGAGCAAACCAACCTGAGATTAGTATGGAGCCAGAAGAGGCCCAAACAGCAAAAGCAGTCCAGGTAACAAGAGCAACGTGGCCTCACAATCTCAGGCTTGAGGTCATGCTACGAAGCTGCAGTATAAAAATGACATGACACGGGTGCAGGAGCAGACATGAAGACAGCGGAACAGAATGGAGGCAGAAGCCACCCAGAGCGTGTTCAGCTGCTTGATCTTTGGCAAAGGGGCCAGCCACACACTGGAGGAGGACAGCCCTGCTAGCCAAGGGTGGCTACCCCAGACAGGAGACTGAACCCAGGCCCACTCGCTTACCATGTACACTGCACTCAAATCAAAATGGATCAAAGAACTAACTGTTAAAACAGAAAGACTCACGCAGCTGGAAGAGAAACTAGGTGAGAGTGTTGAAGTCAGGGGCATAGGGAGGAGCAGAGCAGCGCTGGCTGCAGGGGACACGGTGCAGGATCAACAAGGGGCCTTGCTTACCAAATTACAAATCCTCTGCACAGCAAAGGAAACAACCAGCCGAGAGGAAAGCTGGCCTTCAGAATGTGCTGAGATACTCCTCAGCGGGCCAATATTGAGAATACATGAAGAAGAATTCAAACCAATTAGGTCCCCAGAAGACCCAATCCCAGCCCGGGCAAGCGAGATGAACAGGCGCTTCTCAGGAGGAGTTCAGAGGGCCAAAGGACCGTGCGCTGCTGCAGGCGTGCGGAGGGGGAGGTACAGCAGCCCCGAGGCTCCGTCTCAATCTAGAAACGGTGGCCGTCCTCAAGGAGTCAAGAAACAACGAACGCTGGCAGGCTGCGGGAGAGCGCAGCCCTTCGCTGTCGGTGGCCGGAACTACGGAAGTCAGTACGGAGACTCCTCAGAAGCTTCCACGAGAAATCCCACTTGGCCTGGCTATCTCCCTTCTAGGCCACTGTTCACAGTGACACAGGCACACCCCCGTTACAGTGGCACGCGATGAATGACAGCTGAACCTTGGAAGCAGCCTCTGCCCGCCAACAGATGGATGAAGAAAGGAACCTGATAGTCACAGTGAAACACTCCTTGCCTTAGAGTGGTGTATAAACCTTGAGACCCTGACCTCCTGTGAAGTAGCTCAGACACATAAACATGGCTCCTCTTAGGAGAAAGCCTAAGGAAAAATGAAGAACAAAATAAGGGATAGAAACCAGGAAGAGGGAGCCTGAGCCTCCTCAGAAGGGGGCCAAGGGCCGGGGTGGCAGGGAGAGGGGATGGACAAGGGCCGAGGCCCGCGGGGTCCAGGCCCCGAGCGCGCCAGCGGGTCGGCACCATGCGCCGCAGGTGTGTGCAGCAAGGGGCACTCTGCTGCCTCCGCGTAGCTTCTACCCCACGGAGGCCGCTCTCCCAGGCAGGTCCTCAGTCGGGACTTGGGGAGATGGCCGCGAAGACAGCCCCTGCCATGCCTGTCAGCGATGCGAGGGCCGCAGCTGGCAAGGAGGGCAGGCGCTGAGCACAGCTGCAGCACGGTGCGCCGAGGCGCCTCACCTGGGGAGCCCAGGCCCGAGCCAGGGAAGCTACCCGCTGAGGTCGCCCTCCCGGCCCAGCACAGCATGCGGCAGCCTCAGGACAGGCGTCTTCCACAGTGGAAGAGCATTCACGGGAGGAGCCAGAGGGTGGAGGCCCTGTACCTCAGGGGCTGCAGGGTGGGCAGAGGGGCAGGGCCTCGGCTGGCATGGGAGGTGGCAGGAGAATTGCTGAGTGCAGGGCCAGTCTGAGCTGTACAGAAAGACCTTGTCTCAAAATTGAAAAACACAACAAAACAACAGAAAGAAAGAACAAAGGAAAGACAGAAAGAGCAGCCCCGTGCACACAATCTGAATACAGAAACAGAATCCCACCCAGTTCCACAGGCCACTGGGCACCACGCCCTGGACAATGGCAGACTGCACATGAAATGGGCAAAGTGGGGCACTCGCGGGCACACTCCGGGTGGGTGGGAAGACCCAAGTCAGGGCTGAGGAGGCCTGGCTGGTAGGCTGCGGAGAGGGCTAGAGACAGTGGGAGGCCAGCACCCCTGAGACCCGCCCTCCTTGCTCTCACTAGGAGGGGCAGTATCCCCCGGACTCGCTGGCTGCAGTGGGCACAACAGCCAGGTGCCAGGTACCCTGAGCCTGAGCTCAGCTAAGGACCAGAGCGAAGCCAGAGCCCGGCTGCCCCCGGCTCCCTGCTGTGCCTGCACCCTCCTGCCTCCTTTAACCAACACTAAATTCCCATTTCAAAGTGAAGGACAGGTGGAGAGGGGGCAATAAGCGGAGCTGTTAGGCTCCCCTGGCAGAGGCTGGTCTGCATCGCGTCAGCCACTGCCGTGTCCCGTTGGGCAGAGGACAGGCCATTGGCAGTAGCATTCTCAAGGCAAGGGGCGGCTTTCTTCCCACTAACTCATGTTTAACCGTGTATTCTCTTCCCCTGGGTGGGAAGTCTGCTCTCCCGGTTTCTCCCCACGTGGCTCAGTGAGCATGAAGGCTGCGAGCCTTGGGGTGACATCGGCTCCTGAGACCCATGTCCTAGGGCCGCGGGCTTCTGATCTTAGTGGGCCTGGGGCAGGCAGGGAGCACGCTCAGCTCTGCCCCACTGCCCCGGCCCTGCAGGCAGCACAGGCTGCCTCTCCATGGCTGGCTCGGCTCCTCTGGTGGACATGGCCCAGCAGGAATTGCCGCTGATGGCGACACTGCCCCACACAAGAGGAAGACGGCATGGCCGGGCACATCTGTATCTCTGAAGCACAGTGTGGACCTCTAACATCCTGCGTCCACCGCACTTGTCTCTGTCACCTGGGGGACATTGCAGCCTTCCCTTCCACCTCCCCTCACCACCCTGCTCCACCAACCTTGTCTACCTGTAATCATCTGCACGGCAACTGCGCTTCCCACAGGGCCCCGGGTCCCAGGAGGGCGGGCGTGTGGAGCCCGGGTGAGAAGTGCTGGCGTTGCTGCCCGTGTCTGTGCCCGCGGCCACCCAGGTGTTGCACAAGACCAGCTAAGTGCCCTCCGTTGGAGATCTGCTCCCAGGACAGTGCAAACAATGCTTGTCCAAAGTGGAGTAATGTCACCAGAAGTGTCCCCAGCCTTACAGGTCTGCCCTGAAACCCGACAGCACAGGATTGTCCCTTTGCCTACTTTCCCTGTACCTACCATGGCGCTTAAGATAGAGCTGGGCACCACCACAAGATTTGGTTTCCCTTGCCTCTGTCCTCTCCAGACCCAGGTGTGTTCTTAGGGTCAGACGGGAATGCCAGTCCCCCAAGCGCCCTGCCCTAGTCCTGGCTGCCCGGCTCCTCTCCACCTACTCTTCCAGTTCTCCTTGTCACCCACCTGCCCCTTCCTGGACACCTGTCCTCACCCCAGGGCACTTGAGCCTCCTTTCCCACCAGATCTGGGTTTGTCAGGACAGAGCGGCCCTCCTGGCATCAGGAAGCTGAGTCCTCCTTCTGCCACTAAAGTCACAGTTGACCCAAACTCACTGGCCAAAGACCCACCAAACACGCACACTCAGAACCCTAAACCAACCGGGAGCTGCTGAGCGCAGGCTGGACAAGAGGCCTGGATCTCGCCTGTGACTGCAGACTGAATTACACTGGGGGACAGAAATAATCTCTCATGGGAAAAAAATCAGGCAAGAGGGATCCCGGGAGCCCTGCGTGGAGGCCAGGCCTGCTGCTGACGAAGATGCGCTTTCCAAATGGTCTGCAGCATGGAAAGCGCAGTCATGTGAGGACGTGGAGGCAGCGGGGACTGCGGCCAGTGGGAAGCAAGCAGAGAGACAGGCACCGGGATGCTGGGCAACGGCCCTAAACACTACCGCTGCACGCCACTGAGAACCAGGGAAACAGGGCGGTGAGGTCACCTAGATCCACGCCCAGGCCCTGCTCGCGAACGTGGGTCTCCTGAAGCCTGGCCGCCTTCAGTGACCCCATGCCTGGACCCTCCCACAGGGCACCGGACTGGGTCCTTATGGCCTGGTGCTCAGTGGTGACAGGATGGGTGGGGTCCCCTGGCCACACCCCTCACCGAGAGCACCTGTCCCTTTAGCTGGCCCGAAGAAAGGCTGGGGGCCGGTGGGCTCAGCACCAGAGGCGCAGGCAGGCTCCGAGGCGTGCAGTCATCTGGGGACCGGCTCGGCAGTTCCTCAAGTGTTGGCATCACCACGTGGCCCTGCAGGTACACTCCTGCAGAGCTGGATGGCTTTCCACACCGCGACCCTGAGTGCAAGCATTCGGGTGCCATCATCCGCCACAGCCAAAGGCGGAACCACCCGAGGTCCACTAGAAGGACAGTCTATGAACGAAGCAGATGCCAACTGGCTGCAGACAGCGAGGCGCAGACGCAGAGAGGCCAGCCAGGAGGACGACGACGCCAGGAAGGTCACACCGTGCGTGACTCAGGCTGTGCACTCGCAGAGACAGGAGGGGATGGCAGCTGCCACCGCGGGGAAAGCCGGCCGACGGGGAGGGTGTCAGGTGGGGAAGGGCATGGCGCCGGGGCTGACGGCAAGGCTTTAAGACAGGACGGTGCTGCCGGCGCACCACCCTTGGAGTATCTGGATGTACTAAAAATTACTGAACTTCAACATTTAAAAGTGATTTTATGGTGTGTGAACTATATTTCAATAAAGGTCTTAAAGAGGTAAATAAGATAAAAAGGCACAGCTTATCCCATAGAAAACATGCAGAAAGACTCAGTCGATCAGAGCCCGCTGGAAAATTAGCTCTAGGGGAAGGAAAAAAATGAAAGCAAAGTTAACAATTAATACTTTCACCACTCAGAGGAAAAGCCCAGACAACTGCCCCTGCACTGGCGTGACCCTGGATGAAAGCCCTTTGAGCGTCGCCTGGCTTCTTCTCTCCCATGGCAACACGCAAGAGCAATCACTGATTTTCTGACACTGAGGAACTTCAGACGCAGGCGATCAATTCCCAGGAAGCACAGTGGTGTGGGATATGGGCCTGCCAGGAGGCCTGCCGGGGTGCCCGCGCCCCCTCCCACTGCAGGAGCTCTGTGCCACTCGGGGAAGGGGCGGGACCATACAACTCTCCCTGGACACCTGTCCTAGCGAAAGGTACAGGTACAGGACGGGGCCTGGGCTTTCAGGGGAGATCAGCTGCGGAGGCAGACATTCCCTGGCCCAGGTGTGGAGCCCAGGAGCAGTGGCTGGGCAGGACTTGGGGACCTTTGCCTTCAGGCTCTGCAGGAAGTGACAGACCCAGACCTGGCAGAGGGCTCGTAGAACAAAGGCTGCCAGGGCAACTCCCTCAGATTTGCTTCTCTTTCCCCCTTGGGAAGCCAGAGCTTCTCACTGCCTGGCTTTGCTTCTGTTCTCTGCACACAAATTAATCAAATACATAATTAATCCACCATTCAATTAAAATACACCAGGTGTAGTGCTGCGAGAGCGGCGATGGGTTTCAGCCATGCCCCTGTGCGTCCCGGCGGGGGGTCGCAGGGCTCAGACCGCACTGCATCTCAGGAGGGGCTTGGACCTCGGGACCAAGCAGCCACAGGGGAGACCAAGAACCTCCGGGCTCTGGGCCAGGCTGGACACAACAAAGGAAGGGCTGGGCAGTGGCCTTGGGGGCAGCGGGAAGTGGGGCCAGTGGTCCTGCAGCAGGCCACCAGGGCTCCAGTGGACTTACAGATGGACAGCCCTCCAGTGGGGACCGCACAGTGGTGATGCCGAGGCCTGCAATGTTTTAGGCTCTGCAGGTCGTCGGCCTGGAAACCCAGAGCTGCCAGGCGGCCATCGGGCTGCTGGGAGGTCAGAGGGGCACGGACTGCAGGAACCTGAGGTCCTGGCCAGGCCCTCGCACCCAGGAGATCCTGCCTCAGGGTCAGTGCTGAGACCCACACACAGGGCCTCCAGGCCCCACAGTGCAGGGGCGGAACCACTGCCCGCCCCCTCCTGACTGCAGGGTGGCTCCTCCCCAGGGACCGGAGGAGCCGCCTGCTGCTGCTCAAAGTGCCTAAGGGTGCTGGAAGGTGGACGCCCGGGAGAAGTGCCGAGGAAGGGTGCAGGCACTGCTACAGGGCGGAGCAGGTGGTGCCTGACAGACACACGGAGTCCTTCTGTGGTCCCCCAGCAGCTGGGCCATCACCAAGGGCATGCTGGGAAACAGGAAGCCTGCAGACTCCATCCAGGGCCCTGTTCCGCTCTGCTGGCCGGGTTCCCCTGAAAGCCAATCATCCTCCCCAGCCCCAGGAAGCCGCAGCCCTCAGCCACCAAGCGCCTTCCTGCCTCCGGACTGGCAGAGCCAAGTGCTCCCCTGGGCAGCAGTGTGGTCCCCAAGTCAGGTCGGGCTCTCTCCGGGGTCACTCCTAATCCCTACCAACCCTTCATGATAATCCACCTCCCTATAGGCAATGACAGGGTCAGGGCCCAGGGCTTAGCTTGCCAATGACTTCTAATCTACGACACGGACATCGGCTCTAGAATCTTCTTGGCGTGAAAGACAAAGCCTCCTGAGAAGAGCGTAGGCTTTGATCCTTCCTGGGAAGAGAGCGAAGGGAGGTGCTGCTGCCCTGACAGCCAGTTTGTGGCCATCAGGTAAGAAGCACGAAGATAAAGAGCCACCAGTGCACTAAGAATGGAAAAAGCACAGAAAGAATCGGTGGCGCCAGTGAGCTGCGACAGGCCCTCCAGGCGCCCGGCGCTCACCTCTGATGGCTAAGGCCGTTACTTCCGCCCGTTCTTACTGAGGTCACAGACAGCACCTCCCAGCAGACCAGAGGAAACGCCAGCTGCCTCCCTGCCAGGGTGCGCCGGCTCGCCCCACAAGAGCCGCCCTCCTCCTGTGGTGCTCTGGTTCCCCTCAGCTCCCGAGACCCACGTGCGCAGGGCGAAGCCAGTGCCTGGGACTGCAGAGCCGGCTCACATGGAGGATGAGGAGCTGGAAGCAGCAGCACCAGAATGGACTGTGACCTCAGACAGGTGACCTGCTTCTGCCTTCCTCTGTGGAGGACATGGACATGGGGCCAGCGCCCGCCACGCTTGCGTCCTCCCCGGCTCCTGCCCTGCCCTTGGCCTGAGTCTCAGTGGTGCCCACAGCCGCACGCGTGGTGCACGCTGAACTGGTGGAAGTCACACGGGGCGTCCTCAGCCACCTGCTCCAGAGACGTGGCCATACAGGCCAGCGGGTCACCTCCTGCCCGGCAGCCAGCTGGCAGGGACCAACCGGCGGGAGACAGGAACTGCTGGGGCGGTGGGGACCAACTGCTGACAGCCGTCTGCTGTGTGCACAGGCAGGCGCTGCTGGCTGCTTTAGGGCTGTGAGCATCAGGTGATCTGGAGTTAGCTAATAGCTGCCTGACAACGTTATTAACAGTGTCAGTTACTGGGTGGCCCTGTCCTTGGGAGGATGCGTCCCCCCGGGACGCTCTCCTGTCAGCCCGGCGCTGCTGCGACACCTTCCTGTTGTCAGGGAGAAGCTGCATGCTGCCCCGGTGGGCGTGCAGCCCATCACAGACGGCCCGAGCTCCTGAGGGCCTGTAGAGCCAGCTCCAAGGCTGCTGCCTTTGTGGAACCAGGCTCCTGTCCCACACTTCTCCCTCTCCAGAAGCCTCAGAAGGAAAGGCCTGGTCACCAGGGCTGCTCCTACCTCTCCCTGCTCCTCTATTTCCTTGTGACCCTTCCATCCCTGTCCTTTGCGTGATTCCTGCTTCCTTTTTTTTTGTGGTCCTAGGGGCTGAGCACGGGGCCTCTGCTCCGAGCTATGTCCCAGCCCCTTTCTTATTTTAAGAGAGTCCCACTAACTGTCCAGGCTGGGCTTGAATTTGTGACCTGCTGCCTCAGCCCTGAGTGTGCACCACCACACCGCTGGCTCGGGAGCTCCCCAGCACAGCCCCCTCCTCTTCTTGTTCACTCCATCCTGGCTTATAGGAGGCCCTCGGGCGGGTCGCTGTGTAACAGGGATGCCAGGTCTAAGGCTCACAGTAGTGTCATGAGGGCAGATCATGAGGTCTTCCCTAAAGATTAAAAGAGAAAGATGAAGATGGGGGAGAACTGAACCGCTTCCCTGACCCCACAGATTCCCTGAGCCCACGCAGCCTCATGCCGACTGCTAGGACTCAGCTGAGGACCGTGTGGTGCCTCCCTGGGAGCAGCGAGCCTAGGACCTGCGCCACTGCTGCTGTGGTAGCCAGAGTCCAACACGGCCATGGCCACGAACCGTCCTGGCCACAAGCTCTGGGAGGCCAAGGCTGGGGCGGGGGTGCCGCGGGTGGCCCGGGGCAGCATCTGTGTGAACGAGGGCAGTTCACTGGATCCACACAAGCACTGAAAAATTAAAACACACTGAACAGCCTAGAAGAGAAACACAAAATTCGCTGTGTGTGGTCTGGGATTGCCGTGTGGACACCCCGAGTGGCGTGTCTGCGTGTGGTGTCTGCACGCGTGTGCGCACATGTGAGATGTGTGCAGGGCTGCACACACTTGTTTTCTAGGTTGTGACGCATGGTGTGTTTCTCACTATGGGATGCAGTCCAAGGCACGAGCCCGCACACAGGCTGATGCCTGCACTGCCCAGGACACGGAGCCAGACCTGGCGGCTCTGCCAACAGAAGGCCTGGCGGGCAGGCTGGCAGCCCCGGCGCCTGGACACAGGGCTGTCACCACGGAGGCCGCGGGAGCTCAGATTCGGGCCCGCGCCGGGCCAGGTGCCTCACTGTCTATCTTGCCTGGCCGGCAGGCGTGGAACAGCCCAGGATCTGATTCCCGGGAGACGTATCTTCCCTCCCTGGTGAGCACAGCACACCGGCTCTGCCCGCCGACCACGGTCCCTGCCACCTGCAGGCTGGGCCCTGTGCCAGGAGCCGGGGCCTGGGCTGAGGGAGCTCGGCCAGCGTCAGTGCCTCTCGCCGCCCCAGGCGCCTTCCCTGGAATCTGTGAAGCTACAAACCCAGCGACGCCCACCCCACTGCTGAGTCCAGGGTGGCTGCCGAGGGACCGCACCTCTGCCCTGAGCTGAACAAGGGCCACACTAGCCTCATTCTGAGGTAGTGCTGCTGGCTGGCTGGCTGGCCGGCCACTGGGCCCTGCCACGCTGCTCCAGCAGAGCCGGAAGCTGCCCCGGCACCAGGCCAGCCCAGCCTGCCCAGCGTGCTGCGTCTGACGTCCAGCCAGGCCCTGACCTTTTCTGGTATTTACGATGCTGGATGGGATTCTGACCACTGTTTGAGCTCTCGACACTAAACAAACAGGTTGGCACTGTTCCCTGGGAGGCTCCTGCGTGAGGGTGTCAAACCTGGCTCTGAGCACGGTTCCCGACCCTTGCCTGCTGCTGTGCCCCAGCAGAACACCCAAGACACACCATCCCCTCCCAGCAGCTGCACGGAGCTCAGGTCGGCAACGCGGCAGGGAACCTCAGCCCGGGCTGCTCCTCATGCCATGTGAGGAGCCGCCATAGATCTGGGTGGCTCGTGTCCCACCGGAATCCCAGGTGTGGTCAGTGAGAGGGCCCCCAGTAACACCCAAAACGGCACAGTCAGTTCCGGTGAGGTCGACTAATTGGGTTCTGTCCTGGGATGCACTCCGGCCCCGCCCCAGGGAGAATCTGAGCTGATGGCCTGCAGCCAGCAGGAGCAACCTTGTATCCAATCTACAGAGAAAACACGTGTCTTCCCAAAATTTTTTAAAAAAGGAGAGCCAGTGCCATAGGGAGCGGGCATCCCTGAAGCCCGGGCCAGGAGCACACCTCTGGGCCTGGCACGCTCTGACTGCTGCTGGGAGGGCCCAGGGCCGGCCCACTACCCTGCGTGTGATCCACGGAACGGAAGGAGAAGCCGAGAAACGTCCCATCTGACTTCTGGGTCACCCGTCCCTTGTGTGAGAGGACACCGGCCCAGGCAGGGGTCAGGACGCTGGCCTTTGCCTCGGCTGTGGACAGTGCCGCTCGTCGGCTGCTTTC
>NDGN011213505.1:0-11377 GCA_002564285.1 Tympanoctomys barrerae
GATGGAAGGCCGATGAGTCTACACCAGAAGGCTGAAGGATCCAAGGCAGAAGCCAAGAGTCTGCCCTACAGCCAGGAGATGACGTCCAAGCTGATAGCAAAGACTGGAGCTCCTCCGAGGAAGAATGGGACCCTCAGTCCTTCTCCGTTCTCCTTGAAGTGAGGAGTCGCTCTAGAGCGGGGCCTCCACACCTAGGGTGTAGAGTTGCTGAGCTGATTTAGTGAAGCTCTTAGCTGCTCAAGTTGACACAGCCAATCAACCACTATAGTAATTATTTAACTGGGCCTTTAGAAATTGTAATACAAAGCGCTGCTCACTCTAAACAGTCCTCCACTGTGCATTATGTCAGTGAGGCTTACTTTTAGCGTAGAGACCAAGCATTTGGGAGTTATGAGCCACAGGATTAGACAAAGATCTTTATTTATTTATTTATTTATTGACAAAGATCATTTTATATTTTCCTCTTGCATCTTTTGTGGTTTTGAGATCTTCCACCTCATTAGGGTGCTCAGTAGCTTGGGATTCCTCAGCAGATTCTTCTTTTTCTGACTCCAGTTGCTTTCAGAATCATCTGGCCTTTCAGGACCAGGTGAAGCAGCAGCAGCAGCAGCAGCAGCCGCAGCAGTGCCTGCAGCCACACCCTCTTCTCTATCATAACCTTCTACCTCCCTGAAGCCAAGCCCATAGCATCATCGTATCTTCCTGATAATTTACTGTCCGTACTTTGCTGGTATTGAGACTCCAGTTCTGCATTAATTTTTTTGTCTTCTTCCCCTCTTTGGAAATGGGAGGTTGATTTGGGTTCTCCTATAACAAGGCGACTGCTGTGTTCTTTCTTCCCTGCACCCGCAGGTCTGAGGAACTCTTGCTTTCTCCCGTCATTCCCGGAGTCTGCTGCCTCCCAATCGCCAAGACTCGAGATTGCCATCTGGGGAAGGTCAGTGCTTCCTCCTGTGCAGGTGAGATTCCCTGGCCGTGTTCATCATTGCTGGCATTCTGGCAGAAAAAGGCAGAGATGCTCTCTGGTTCCCTTGGGCCCGACAGCAGCAGCCCCAGCCCCAGCACCACTGCTCCACAACTCAGCAGGGCCTCTGGTTTAAACTCACCTGCTCTTTGAGTTTCCTGGTTGGTAACACACATACCCCTGCCACTGCTTATTTAATCTGCTTCTTTTTCCTCTAGCTCATGTGTCCAGGCGGTAGGAGCCACAGCTGGATCCCTGCAACATAGCATGTGCTCCTACTAACAGCTGCACTGACTCCTGTCCTCTGAGGGCATCAGGTTTCTCCTGGCTCTTTCCTCACGGTTACAAGCTGGGGAGACAGCTCAGTGGTGTAAGCTCCTGCCTGGCAAGCATAAGGTCCTGAGGTCGATCACCGGTACTGCGTGCCGTGTAGGCCCTGGAACCTCATAGTTACAGAAATGGCCCCATGGGAAGTGAGGAACAAGACCACAAGAGATGGTGCACACAGGGTCTAATCTGAGACAGGCTCTGGATTCCTGAGGAACGAAGGAGGAAATAGACTAAAGGGTGATAATGATACTTGGAACCTTTCCAGGTGAGAGCCAGCAATTCAGAGTCCCGTGGACCTGTTATGACCAGAAGCAGCCTAGGCACAAAGGCATTGGTCAGAGGCTCCACCTACTGGTTAGTCTGTGGTATGGCAGGTCCTTATAAACCACTCAAGGGAGCTGGGTGTCCCCAGTGCCTCTGACCTCTCCCTACTGGGCTGCTTTGCTGTCCAGTGTGCCAACACTGCTGGGCGTCAGGTTACATCGCTTCCCTCCCTCCTTAGCTAGGCGATCTTGGGTAAGCCCCTTTGGGCTTCCAACGCCTCATCGGTAAAATGGAAAACAAGAGCACTCTGTTTACAGTCATTCTGTGAGAATTTGAGGGTGCGAGACAAGCAAAATGCTTACACAGGATGTAAATGACTAATGTACCTTGAGTACCAGTGTGCCAGGCTCTTCTCTCCTGGCCTTCCAGATCTGGCATTGTGTGGAGGAGTTGTATTAGTTTGCTGGGCTGCGGTAACCAGGATCACAAGCTGGGAGCTCAGGAGAAACCTAGTTCTTGCAGCTCTGGAGAGCAGCGCTTCTGGGTCGTGGTGGTGGCTTCCTTCTGAGGCCTCTGTCTTTGGCTCACGGGTCATCCTCTTCTGCCAGGGTGTTCACAGGTTGTATTGGACCAGGGCCCACCCTAGTGGCCTCATCACAACTTAAGTCTGTAAAGACCCAGTCTTCAAAGACAGTCATGTTCTAAGGTGGTGGGACTGCAGTGTGCCAAACCAGCTCATCAGAGCAATGAGCAGGAGTCACTGCTAGGCCAAGGGGGATCTGGGAAGTGGATGACTCCACACATGCTCTGGAGTTAGGCCCAGGCTAGACTCCTGCTTCTCTGCCTCTTACAACTATGGGACCTTTTCCAAATTGTTCTGACTTGGGATCAGAACATTCTTTCCTTTTAAAAGGCCAGATAGTAAATATTTGGGGTTTTTGAGTCATACACGCCCTGCTGTGATGACTCCCTGGCCATTGACCATGTGAGTGTGTGAGAGTGACTGTGTCTATTGGCCATGTGAGTGCGCAAGAGTGACTGTGTCTCAATAAAACTTTATTTACACAGATAGGCTGTGGCCAGTTCACTGACCTCCTCCTGGCCCACTGAACCTCTGTTTCCTCATCCACAAATGGAAGTGAGTGCATCTTACTTCTCTTTTCATTTGTGCCTGGCCTGTGCTACTGCAAGTATTATTTTGTTGTAATGTGGTTTGGGGAACACCATGGTGCCAGAGTCCTGGCTTAGGAGTCAGGAGATTGGAGGCGACGATGGTGTCCTGCTATTTATGTGATCAGAGCAGGTGACAGCTATCCACTGACTGTAATGAAGGGCTTGCAGGCAAGAAACAAGTGGGAAACTCTGGGTCAGTACAGGGCTGAGTCACAAGAAGGGAAAAGTGTCGCCCCATTGTTGGTGCCAGGAGAATCTGGGGGAGGAGGCTTGTTCAAGGTTTCTGGCTGGTTCCTGGCTGATTAGCCTGTACCGTGAGGCTTTTTCTTGTGGTACTGGCAATTTGGTGGTTGAGAAGCAATGGCCTCTGTGTTCCCCAGCTTGTCGACCCACAGGTCTACCTCATGCTTGTCTCTCCTTTTCTTTCTTCTCTTTCCTAGTTTTGGTCACTCACTGAAGTAAAAAGGAGCCAGAGAGCCTATTATTAATCTAGCCAGAGAACTGCTCAGCTTCCATGTGTGCAACCAGAGCCTAGTCTCGGTAATACTCGGCTCAGTCCTCTCACTCTCTGGGGAAAGCGGCTTCTGGTGACATGGTCTCCTCCCTGCGCGGCCATCTACCCCAGTTCCTCCTGTCAATGATCAAAGTCTTGTCTGTGCTTTCACCTGGATGGCCACTGATGCCTGGACATTGCAAGAAACAAGGTCTTTTCTACCAAAAGTATGACAAGAGAGTGTCCCCATCTTAAACTCTAGTCCACTCTAGGCGGCTCCCACCTTATGCCACAGTCACGAAATGTGTCTGCTCAGCTTGGATTCTGGGAGCTTGGCTGGCTGCCAAAGCAACAGCAGAGGTCTTTCAGTCACGGTCCACCCACCCTCCCTTCCCTTCCCAGCCCTGCCCACCAGTCCTTCCGTCCTTTCCTCAAGCCCTTTGCACTAGCCATTTGGGACATACTATGAACCTCTCCAGCCCACAGGGAGAAGGTCAACTGCTTCTCAAGTGTTAGGAAATCAAAAGGACAGCTGCCACATCTCAACATGCTTGCTACCTCATTGTAAAATGTGCCCTTTTGAAGAAGTAACACAGTCTTGTCTTGTTGAGATTTCTTGGTGTATGAGTGCTTTATTATCTGTGCTGACAAACTGAGTCTGGGGATATATTCTTGACAGCAGTTTTCTTTGGAAAACCATCCTCTAGATCTACAGACACAGTTGGGGTCAAGCAGAACCGCAGTCAGAGCTTCTCCTGTTCTGACATGCCAATTCAAAGATCAAATGTTCAACCACGATTTTTTTTTTTTTTTAATTTGGTACAGGGTCTTACTACACAGCTCGGACTCATAGCGAACCTCCTGTTTCAACCTTCCCAGTGCTGATATTACATGCCAAGTTTTGGGGCCTGCATGCCGCACCCAGTGTTCTGGGGTTGGTATGGTATGTGGTACTGGGGATCGAACTTGGGTCTTTGCACTTGCCAGGCAGATGCTTAGACCACCGAGCTATCTCCCCAGCCTGACCATGAGTTTTCAATTGTTCCACAATGTCCTACTCTCCTGTTAGGAAGAGATATACTGTCAAAGTTTGAGACAATTCTCCAATTCTGGCAAAGGCCAAAGCAGACTTTACCTGCTGGGACTATGGCAGGCCATGTTTCTTAAACACCTCTGAGGTGTTTAAGAAAGCTATACCCTAGAAAGGGGGATAGCTCAATGGAGGATAGCTCAGTGGCATAAGCACCTGCCTGGGAAGCGAGAGGTTCTGAGTTCAATCTCCAGTTACCCCCCCCCACCAAAAAAAAAAAAAAGCCAAATATCTATACAGACTCCAAATATGCCTTTCTGGTGTTACATGTCCATGCAGAAATCTGGAAACAAAGGAACTCTCTAACTTAGAAGAATTATACAACTCTAAGAGGAAATCTGTTTTCCCTTGCAGGTAGCTATCATTCATTGCAAGGGACACCAAAGAGACATATTTAAAATTTCCTTGGGAAATCAAATGGCCAGTAGAGAGTTGTCTTGGTTACTTTTCTCATTGCTGAGGCAAAATAACCAAGATGTGCAAGCTATGTGAGGAAAGGTTTATTTAATTCATAATTTATGGAGATTTTGGTCCGTAATTGGCTGGCTCCAAGGCAAAGTGGCTTCGCAGAAGAAAACAGTTCTTGGTGGGACAGTAGCAGGACAAATGAAGGATGATCACAGCTCTTCTGGCAGCTGTTGTCTTGTCCAGGCTACTCAATTTAGGCAGAGCCCACACCCTTAACTCTAGTGTCCGTGAGCCTAGCTTCTCCTCCTAAGTCAATCCTAGCATCACTCACTCTACATCCAGCCACCTTTAACAAAACCACATCTATGACTGCATGAAACTTTTGGGGGTACATCTGGCCACAAGCCATACCAAGAGGCAAAAAGGGCAGCCTTACAACTGCCCAAGATCAGCTAGCTTTATTCCTGCTTCCTGAGGAACCTTTAAACTGGTTCTTCCTCAAGGGACATAGTGATATGCTGTACAAATGTAATGGCCAAGATTGGATATATTGCCCATGGGAAACCAAATTAAAAGGAATTACAGAAACTTTGTTAATTAGCCAGACACAAAAGGCCCAGTTCTTTGTTCCCTACCTGCTTTTATAGTTTCTTTATTGCTATGGCAACCAAGCAGGAATTTGATGCCTCTATATCCCACAGGTGTGAGGTCTCAGACAGAGGGATTTATGGATAAGCATGGGCAAATAGTCTGTATCTTATTGCCCTAAGTGGGTCCTGTCTTTTCCTTATCTCCTATAAGTTTGTGAAGTTCTGACAGGGCAGGGGAAGGAGCAAGGGATGGGGTAATTTAGGCAAGGCTGCTCCTATGTAAATAGTTCAGGCAGGGGTTAAATTAAATTGAATTCTGCCTCAGTCTCTTCTACTTCTAAAAGTGAATAAGGTGTTATGCTAGACCCCATCCCTTACACCAATCTCACATGGGGAAAAGTCATTAGAATTTTCGAGGCACTAGGGAGAAAGCTATTTTCGAAAAGCTCTGGGAGGTTGAGGTTCCTTTTCAGAAAGTAAGGCTCCGGTATTGCTCTAGGTACACATAAGCAGTCACTAATGACCCTAATTCAGTTTCAATATGTATCAGTATTGAGGATCTTATTTATTTATTTTGGTGCTGGGGATTGAACTCAGGGCCTTGCAATTGCCAGGAAGGTGCTTATGCCGCTGAGCTATCTCCACAGCCCAAGGATCTTATTTTTTAATTAGATCCATAATGTGGGTAATCTTGCTAAAGCACATCTCTCAGGCACTTGATAATTTACCTAAGACCCCTTCTTGTCATACTTTCTCCCCACAGGAAGCATGGAAGTCTGACCTGCTTCTCTTCACATTTGGTCTTTATATCGCAAACCTAATATAAAGTTACTTTCCTTCTCCCATAAAAGTCATTAACTCTTCTTACTGTCTTATGACAGGTTTCCATTTCAGCTCAGCCAGCAAGCCATAGCACCCAGAGGTGGCTGGAGAGCATGCAATCCCCAGTCAGTTAGGCCTATGGTTCCTTCAGGCAGTAGCTAACTGAGGACATAGGCTTCAACTCTCTCAGCACCCCATAAAGAATTGTGGCGATATGTGTCTCTCAGGAGAAAATGAGCCAGGAGATTGGGGTGTGGCAGGCTGACTTGTTACAGTTGAATGGACCCCAAATAGTTCAACTTCTTGTGTATAATGAGGAAAGAATTGCCAAGCATTCACCTTGCAGTAAGTAGTAAGTGGGTACATTTATTGAAGATCATGAGATTATAGCAACAGGAATGGGGAAAGGGAAAAGCAGAGAATTGAGCTCAATAATTCAGGCTTCCAGTATTTAAAGGGTCAGACACAGTGACCTGCTGCCTCTGGCTTGGTGACATCCTAGGCTTCTGTTATTTTACTTTGTATCTCTTTTAGGACAATGGAAGTATGGTGTTGTTTATAGATTTTTGGTCTTTGTGCGACAGAATCTCACTATGCATTTCAGATTGGCCTTCAGCTTACTTTGAGCATAACTTGTAGCCCAGTCTTGCCATGAAATTGCAATGATCCTCCTGCCTCAGCCCTCTGAGTGCTAGGGTTACAGGTGTATGCCACCATGCCCAGCACAATTGGTATTTATAGTTGACTGGAGAGAAGGGAATGATTCACTCAACTTTCTTGTTGCTAACTGTACTACTGCCATATCCAGCACAGTGCTTGAATTTGCCAGGGGGAAGATAGTGGAGGATGAGAAATGAAGACAAGAGTCAGAATGCAAAAAGCTGGGGTCAGGTGGAGCCCTCTCTCCTAAGGGGAGAAAGGACTTTCCTAACAACTTGTTTGTCTGGCTTACCTTGGGCACTCCGTGTTCTTGGGGCTGGCCCTCCTTTTGCCCCATCAGTGTGATCAATTTCCAGCTCATCGATCCCTACATACCTTTTTTTTTTAGGATTATGGAAGCATGGATAATCATTAGGGTGATATAGTGTTTACAGTTGAATAGAGAAAAAGGGGTGGCTTATTCAGCTCCTTTGTTTCTAATAGTATCATTTCCTCCTGAGAGGCTTGGTCCTTAAAAATTTTTGAAGGGAGCTGAAGAAGGAAGCTCTATCTTCTATAGCTACTTATGGTTAAATAGCGGTGTTGGCCCTATCTGTGTGGAAAGCAAGGAACTCTTGCCCTGACTGATTGAAGAATTCAAAGGAGCTGAATCCTTCCTCTGATTTCGTGTTGAACCATGGACACAGAAGCAGGTTCTGATCTAGAATTATGGTCACTGACAATAGTTTGACAGATATTTTTGTTTAGGGACAAACATAGCCCTTTTGTTTCAGCTGTTTGAAGAACTAGTCCCCTTCAGTTGTACGGCCAATCTGGTCTTCAAGGGAGCCGGTATTCTAGGCAATTTCATCTTGGCTGTCTGTCAAGTTCTTACATATCTGATGATGATAGGAGAAAGATGTAATTAACTTTAAGGTCTCATGTAGTTAGTGACTGTTGATTATCTCTAGCAGAGGGAGTCTTTGAGGGGGATTTTTATCTGTCAATCACCACTTCAAGTTTAGCAGTCCCTAGGTGAGAATATGCAAACTTTATTAAAACAAGGAATGCATGACCAAAGAGTGGAAAGAAGATTAGGAAGGAGCCACATCAGACACTGTTAAGGGATTACAGTAGTACTTATAACCAGCTGGCTTCTATATCTGTATATGGGTGTAGCAAGAAACTGTCAGCAGGGGACAGTGACTAGAACCCCCTTTTTTAGTTAGCTTATGCTATTATTACTTTTATATCTTTGGTCACACTCCCTAGTTGGGTGTTCTAGACCATGCTAAAGTAAGACTTGTGTCAACCAAAATTTATCTCTTGTTGTCTATCAAGGTCAATCAAATCTCCCTAGGCATTAGTTTTGTGGCCATGTACAGAGCCTCTCAGCTCTTCTGTCAGTGTCAACTGCCAGGATGGGTCACAGGTTTGCTTAACTATGTGGTTTTCTGTGAAAGTGTGGAAGACTTTTTATGTTTGGTTACTCTCCTTTTTGACACACTGGTTAACTCCTGTCCTCTGGGGCCCAATATTCTCCTTTCTCAGAAGGTTGGGTGACTTGCCAAAGTTGTAGGCTCCTGTAAAGAGGTTCACTCATGTCCTGGGTCCTTGTTGATCATGGAGAGCCAGGACCAAAATATTGGCTACCTTTAGCCCGGTTACCTTTTAATGTTAACTTTTCCAATCCTTAGTGGTTGAACAACCAGAAGGCCAGTTGCACTATTATTGAAGTGAGAGCAGTGAATTTAATTATTATATGCTCATCTGGATATTGAGTACTTTGAAATATAAAGTATAGCCAGAGAACTATTATTTTCTTACTAATCATGGATATCTTAGAAGATGAATCCATGAAGAATGTTAAAAAGTGACAATTTAAAAATTTTACATAGAAAAATTGAAATCAAGTCACACAACATTTCAGCAGGATAGTCATGATGATATTTGTTATGATTGATTCATTGTGTCAACTTGACAAGTTTGACTAAGTAAAACTAAACTACTAATGTAACAGCTGGGATTGGACATATTGTCCATGGGAGACAAAATTAAAGGAATTACAGAGCCTTTATTAATTTTTCTGGTGACCAATATGCTTCCCCCTCCACACTGCAAAAACACCAAAGGCCTACTTCTTTGTTCCCTACCAGCTTATATAGTTTCTTTGTTCCTATGGTGATTGGGCTGGAATTTGGTGCCCCCTATATCCTATAGGTATGAAGTCTCAGGCAGACAGTTTTATGGCTAAACATGGGCAAATAGTCTGTGTCTTATTGCCCTAAATGGGTCCTGTCTCTTCCTTATCTCCTACATGTTTGTGAAATTTTGACAGGGCAGGGAAAGGAGTGAGGGATGGGGTAATTTAGGTAAGGCTAAAAGGGAAGGTGGCCTGGCCCAGATGTCTCCTATGTAAATACTTCAGGCAAGGGTCAGACTAAATTGAATTCTGCTTCAGTCTCTCCTACTTCTAACAGAAGATTATGCTAGATGCCATTGCTTACACTAAACCTACTCTAATTACAAGATATTAAATGATACAGAGAAGCTTTTACCTACTTTGTTGTTCTTTAATAGAATGCCGTAGAAGAAGAATGCACCTGTCTATAGGTTTGCCTTGTAAGTTTTTAATGTCTAGCTTTTAATTTTCAGTGTGTGATATTGTCCTGACTCCTCATTGCCTAACTATCTCTAAGTGTATTGACACATATATAACATACACCTCACACAAGACTTTAAAAATTATTATCATTTGGCTGGTGGTCTCATGTTGACATGGCATGTGCCACTTATTATTAATTGCTATGATTCAGTAGCCAGAACACATGTAAGAGAAAGGGAGATACCTGCCTGACCGGCATGTACAAAGTCCTGAGTTCGAGCTCAGGGATTGGGGGAAGAAAGGAAGATATTTGAGTCTAAAAGGAAATGTTATCACCATAAACAATCCTAGTTTTACATCTTTGAATACCTGCACACTGAGAAGTTATACATACATTTAATACATCATGAAATTAGTACTAACGATTGTCATTGCTATATAGAAGACTTTTTCTCTTAATTTGGTTTTGTAATAAACACATCTTTTTAATAAGAAAATCCTATTGTTTTACCAAAGAGAACTCAACCTTTTGATAAGTAAGGATGACCTGTGAGAACTGAATCATAACAATTAACATTATTTTTGACCAATGAAAGACTCGTTACTGTACATAGACAACAGTTGACATTACATTTGCAAAATGAGTCTTGATATAATTTTTAAAATTTATTTATTTATTTATTTGGCACAGGGTCTCACTACTCAGCTCAGACTTGTAGTGATCCTCCTATCTCAGCCTTTCCAGCACTGGGATTACAGGTATTTGCCATCATGCCTGGTTTTGGTGGCCTGCACAGTGAGGTTAGGATTCTGGGACTGGCAAAGCATGCAGTGCTGGGGAATGAACCTACATCTTTATGCTTGCTAAGCAGGTGCTTAGATTGCTGAACATCTCCCCAGCTCTTGATATCATTTTGATTGACTGGCTACCCAGGCAGAATTATGCCCTTTTGGGATTTCCATAAGAAATCTCAAAAAATAAAAAAAGAAGAAAAAAGAAATTGTTGAGCTCAAACAAAACAGCTGTAGATGTGGCAACAAGTTATTGGACTCAGTGATGGACAGATGGACAAACACCCATAAGACAATTGTTTAAAGCAGGGTGTACTCAGTTGTATTTTCAAAGACCTTTTTAATGAATCAAGCACTACTGTTATTTTAGTAAATGTAGTAAGCAAGATGATAATGAGACTGTTTCCACAATTTACTTAGAGGGAGCAAACTGTTGTTGTACCTATCTTGTTTACCAGAGTGGCTGGTGTTTTCTTTTCTAAAAGGAAACTTGAAGTCATTATTAGTTTACAGGTGTCTGAAGTTTGTCAGCCTTCTTTGCCTTCTAGTGTCTCAGGTAGTTTGGGCTTTACCTTGGAGATGACTCTAACTAGCTAGTTCCTGTATCTTAATGGCAAAAGAAGTGGTTAATGGGATTGTGAGATCTTGTACTGGGCAATATATTACTGGTGGATTGACTATTGGTAAAATGGGTATATTGCGTGGGAATTGGCACAACACCTATAGTCCTGTAGGTGTTATGATAATTTATTGATAATTGGCTTTAACTCCATTCTAGCTTCTTGCTGAAGGAAATACTATTTTCTGTGAGGATATAGGCTAGGTATGTCTTCATGCCCATGCTTGGGATAAATTTTGACAGAGACATTGGATTCCACAGGGTAAGGCTGACTGGGTCTTTACAATGTAAATCAAAGGTTTCCAGAAATGTGAGTTTTAGAATGACCTTGAGGAAAAGCATATCTCTTTCAATTAGTGGCATGGAGCACTCTGGTATCAAAATAAAGGCAGCTTGGAAAAGGAAAATTTACAAATGACAGTTCAAAGTAGGGGTAAAGAAAGCTGTCTGATTAACTTCATGACATGCAACACAACTTTATTTTATTTTATTTCCACATGCCCTCAGGCCTCGTTTGGATGGCTGGAGGCTTGCGGGGATCGAACTACAGCAAGGTGAGGCTGGCAGCTTTGTTTAAGCAGTCACTTA
>NDGN011213508.1:0-18902 GCA_002564285.1 Tympanoctomys barrerae
CCTTCCTTAACTAGTAGAACAAATACACAGATATTGAGGTAAAAATTGAGTGAAACTAGGGGTCAAAGCTCTCACATAAAAAAAATCTCATAGGTCAAATATAAATTACATGAGAATTTAGAATGTATTTCTAACTGGATAGCAATGAAAACACAACATATTAAAATTTAAATGATACAACTAATGCAGTACATAAAGTGTGTATGGGGATGGCTCTATAGTTAGAAAGCAAAAAATCTAAATAAAGTATCTATGCCTTGTTCCCAAATGTTACCGTGAGATAAACAAACTACCTTCAATGCAGAGAATAATAATAAACAGAATAAAGAAAATAGGTAAAGGAACGCACCAAGTAATAATAAGAAAAAAAGTGATGAAAGGGAAAATGCAAAAGCATTTCCAGTTGTGGGTCCAGCTTCCTAGTGGGCCGCGGACCTTGACCAGTCCTTGCTGGCTGTTTGGAACCTCCGATTTGAAAGCAAAATTTAAGAAGACATTCGTGCTCAAGGTCACAGGATAAGTCTTTGCATTTCTCCCCCATTCCACCTCGTCAGCGTTATCTTTCAATATTTTTGGTATCTTCTAGTATCTTTTCGGAAACATGGGGTGTCCTGAACATTATACTAGCTCCAAAATGTCTGTCTGGAACGTCTCTTTTCCCCTTGCCTGTGTACATGCTGCTCCTCCTACACGTCTAGATTTCAGCAAGGATTTCTGTCATATCCTCCACCCAATCAACAGTGGATTAGGATCCTTACCCTGACTCCCTGAGCATATTTATTAATTGTATTTATCACATATTTTTTGCTCATTTGATAGTCTATGTTACTTTACTTTTTCTGAAAATTGTTTCTGGCCATAATGTTCACATATGCATCCTGTTTGAAGGATTACCTCTATGAATTCACGAGGGTTTTTGAATAAAGCCCCGTTTCCAAAGCCAAACACCCTCATGGAGGAAGCTCTTGGGCTGATAAATACAAGGCTAATGACACACAGAAGAATCAGAGTCAAGCAGTCAGGAAGCACCTGCAGAGCTGTAACCTTGCTGAAGATGAAGAGTAACTTTACTCTTAGAAGTTTCGGCTAGCCCACCTTCAGGATAACCAGTCC
Organism: Tympanoctomys barrerae; assembly: GCA_002564285.1. Taxonomy (NCBI): domain Eukaryota; kingdom Metazoa; phylum Chordata; class Mammalia; order Rodentia; family Octodontidae; genus Tympanoctomys; species Tympanoctomys barrerae. Next base: position 1,114 of record NDGN011213508.1, read on the forward strand.
CGAGGCAGGGTACGCCAGTCCCCAGTCAAGCTTTGAAGTAGCTCATATTGTTTTATCACAGAAAGCTGCTCTATTGAAATGTCAATCATTAATATGCTGTAAAGTGTTGGGGCTTTTGTTCTGGGAGACATGGATTGGCAGGTTCCATTCTAAGTGACTGAATTCCAAGAGCTTCAAAGGTCTTAGATTAACCCGTGTGGTGCGCAGCCCCATCAGGGATTTTTCTGGTTTTGTTAAAGCAACATTTTGACTACACTCAGTGGACATGGCAATGGCAGTAAGGAAATTCATGACAACAGTATCGCAATTCAGTGCTTTTCCCAATCCTTTATGGCTCCCAGGCACATGGGTCATTGCCTTTTTTCCCTTCTTCCTGAAGAGGTGATTCCTTTATTGGCTTAATTTAAGCACAGCCCACGCTCCCTGAGAATCTTGTTCCATGTTTACATATCCCACTAGTCGATATCTGTGTTTTTAATTAATATTTAATGATTGTAGGTTCACAAAGCCATTCTCTAACGTGAAGATCCGGGAGATTCCAGAGTGGTACTTTTCAGGGATGCCGGCCCCTGATGCGGGGCATGCTTTGCTCAGAGAATCTTTGATCTACTCCATTTGTGGCAGCCGCGATTCCTCCCACTCATTTCTTCCCTCTAGGCCTTTCACAGTTCCTCTGTCTGTTGTGTGCCTTTTGTTGGTCATGGCTAGGACGTTCTAGTAACTGATCTCTTTTGCATATAGAGCTAAATGTTTTCCTTCTTTCCTTCTTTTAAGGTGAGAGAAGAGCCCTGAGCTTCTTGTAGCTTGGTTTGTGGGTTCTGGCAGTGAGGATCAGGTAGTTTCTGGGGTTAGCAGAGCCGAAGACTTTGGGCTACAGACACAACCTACATTAGGAGCCTAAGAAATCACTTGATATTGGCTTATTTTGAACTTATTGTGAATGTAAGTCATGGGAGTACTCTTTATTCAGTTTTCTTCCTGACTTGTATTTGGATATTTTATTAAAAAATCTTAATAGGCGAGTTGAAAATGTCACTTATTCAATTTTAGCTTGATTTTAATGATGATTTGGATTATTAATTTTAGCTTTATGTCATTCACAGATTTGATGAACTTAGTTTCATATATTCTTTTAAGAAGTGTTTATCGGGAATTAAGTACGGATTAAATATTCTGAAAAACAGTATGAAATAAAACAATTTATAAAATTATTTCCTTTAAATTGGTCACAGGCTTGGTGGAAAACCATGAGAAATGAAATGATTACCATGTGTACATCATAATGGTTAATTATGCGAGGGATTGCTCTGTCTTCTGGACTAGACCTCTTTCTGACTCCTTGTGAAAATAAAAACTAGAGACTTTAGTTTACAAGAATGAAATGAACTCATCCTGATGTTAGTGCATCGTATACTTCCGTTCTATCTAAGGCAGTGTTAAGCAGCTTCAGGTGTCAGCCATTGATTTTTAGCATTTTGCCAGAGGGAGGGGTTTTTATGCATCTGGGCGATTCCTCACTCTTCACTTGCAAAGTTCACTTGGAGGAAGAGAGGTGTAACAGAGGGATTTCTTCACAACCACAGCCAAACTTCGTAGGCATGAGCAGATGGCTTCAGCATAGGCAGGGAAACACTTTGATAGTATCTCTTCTGGGACACAAATAATGGGCCACAACGATCACTTGTCACATCTTCATACCAGCATCTGAGGGAGCTTTAACAGGAAGATTCTTCTCCGTGTATTAAACAGTAAATAAAGGAATTTTCTGGTGAAAAGAACTTTTCAAATGTTATCCACTATAGGTATAATTTATTTAGCAGACAGACACAGTAGCTGTCTTGAGTGTAGCATTTAGCAGTCATACTTCATATTTTTCTTGAAAGAAGAGAATATCAATAACTACACAGTGCATGATAAAGTGCTCTCAGATCACTCAGAGGCTATTTGAGCAAGGTTTTCACAGATTTCTTACTTAAAATTCTATGGAAATACAGAAGAAGTAGGGATGTGATTTTAATTTTTCATCCAAGTTCTGAGAAGAAGAGTGACTATCAGAACTATGAGGTGAAAAAATTTGTACTGTGACCTCAGAATATGGCTTTTTGTTTGATGTAGTTTATAAGCTATCATAGAAAACATCATATAATTAATTTGTTGCCATTTTTCTTCAATTTTAGTTTGTTCAAGTTAATTGTGATTTAATTTTATTATTGGAACACAATGGTCTCTTTTTTTTTTTTTCAGTTTCACTTGCTGCAATTTTAATCAGATGTGGCCCCCAAACAGTAATAGAACATTCAGGCAGGAAAAGATTCATAATTTTAAACTTCATGCTATTTTGTATATTATGATAAAATAGTGCAAATCCTGCACTGTCCTGCTTCATCCTCCCTGGGGCATCAATCATCTTTTGCTCGAGGCATCCTAGATAGATACAGTCTGCCAAAAAATGTATACGTCAGGAAAAAGAAAAACTTGTATAAATACTTTCAATACTAACTTTATTGAAACATCACGGCATTGATATAAGTCCCCCTTGGCCTCTACAATTACAAGAGGTGCTAGATGGTGGCCATGAGCTTCTAGACATCAGTAGAACCAACTGCAGACGTGTTATCTATTCTTAGTCGACATCTTGGTTTTCAGATTGATCGATGAGGTATTGTGGTAGTCACAGTTTACAAAGGAAAGCATTGAATACAGGACACATCAATGCTAGGACTGTTTTATAATATCTACTCAAAGGTCAAGTGCAAAAGCATGCAGTAGATCTTGCCACATATGAGAGGCCCAAAGAATCCAGCTGAGGGTTTGGATCCCATGATAACGTCCTGCATGAGTCCAGCTGAAGACCTAGAGCCCATAACAATGGCTCTCACAAGTCCAAGTGGAGGCCCAGAGCCCACGACAATGTCTCACGCAGGCCTATGTCATGGATCTGTGCTGGGAAGGCCCAAAGGCCAGTGGTGGAAATTAGAAAGTCTGTGCCAGCAGGCTGATGGGTCTGCACTGGAGCCAGCAGTGAGGCTCAAGGTAAGACCAGAACTCCTCTGAAGAGAAGGGAGGCCACCCTCAGCAGCAGTGAGGTCCTGAGCTCCACCAGGGATGAGAACAGCTGAGTTCACAGCAAGAAAGGCCGCTGACAAGCTTCTCCAGGAGAACCCACAGCATACCACATTCCCCTCCAGCTCTCTTTTCATTATTTTATTTAATAATGGCTCCCATGTACGAAATGATACTGGGAATTAGAATATACTGAAGAAACTATAAATTTCAACAATGACCATGATTCCAGTTATCCACTAGGAATCTTGAAACATATCACATGTAGATAAAGGGGATTACTGTTTATAAAATATGATGGTATCTGAAGTCAAAACTACTGAGAATTATTCTCAGGGAAGCTGCTACTGATTCCCATCCAGCTCCCATTGGCAGCTAATTACATTAATGCCTAGTTTATCATCTATTCATTTCTTCTTACAAAAATAAGCAAATATGCACATCTGCCTCTCTCTACCTTGTCCTTTCCCAGAGACTGAAAATTATACTTTTGTATCCTTATTTTTATGTTAATACATAATATGTGCTGGAAGTTGTTCTATATTCATCTATAGAGGATCTCTTTTCTTCTATAGAGCTCCATTATATGCACAAACTATAATTTAGTTATTATTTTCTGTACATGGACATATAAGTTGTTTTTAATATTTTGTAATGACAAAAATGATGCAATGAAAACTTAGGCATTCAAAATCTTTATTTATGGAGATATACCTTCAGATTAATTCCTAGAAGATTACTCATGCAAAGAGTAAGTAAAAATTTGAGATTTAAAAATTTTGTCATTTTTGTTGAAAAAAAGCACATCTTTATCATATATAGCGTGATGTTCAGAAACACGTCGTCCTTGTGAAGTGACTGGAGTATGTCGTTTGACATATGCATTACATCATATATTTTTATGATGAGAATATTCAAATTCTAGTCTATCATCTATTTTTGAAATTAAAAAAATTATAAACTATAGTCACCATGTTGCACAAGGGATCTCTTGATCTTATTTCTGCTAATTGATAGTAATCCTTTTTGTCTTCCTGTGATATGTTTGAAGAGTCCCAGCAGACGGCTAGAACCAGGGGCATTGTTGGCTTTTATAGTTTCTTCCGTGTATTCTACTTGCCAGTTTCACTTGGTATTTGGGGGCCATTATTAAATAAAATAAGGGTTATTTAAGCAAAGTTCTGCAATACCTGTGGTGGATTAACTAATGGTCAACTTGTAACACCCAGCTGTACTGAGTCAGAGCGGTGCTGGGCGTTGGGGCCCCCCCTGGGGAGTGTTGCCAACAGCATAGAAAGAGAACTAGAGGGGACCTTGGTGCACTGTGCTGCTGATTGTCCTCGAGAAGCTGGTCATGCTGGCTGTCCGATGGGAGCTCAGCTGTTTACATTACGTCTTTTCCTACCCAGGCCCAAGTAACCAATGTGCTTCTCTCCATTTCTATCATTTCAAGACTTTTAGAGTCTATGTATAAGGGAGAGTGTGCAATAATTTATCTTTCTGTGCTTGTCTTTTTTTAACTTTAACACCCTTTAAATTCATCTGCGTGGTTGCAAATGACAGTTACCTCCTTTGTTTTGTTTAAATAGTCCGCACTGTGCATACCTGTACTATTTCCTTTCTCAACCCAAGCTGTTTCAGAATTTTTGCTTTTGTTAACAGTGTAGCAGTGAACAAGGAAATGCCAGTAAATCCAGCATACTGATTTCATGTCTTTGGATCTTTAACAAGTGAGGTAATTGGTCGATCGCCTAGTTCTGTTTTCAGAGTTGTGAGGAAAGTTATACTATTTCCCAAAAAGGCTATATTAATTTATACTGCTGGTGGAAAGTATTCTGGGTTTCTCTCTTTTCCTACATTCTTTCTAACGCTTGTTTTTCATCTTCGTTCTAATAAGTGTCTCACAGGTATGAGGTGATATTTCATTGTAGATTTAATTTGCATTTCACTGGCTATTAGTTCTGTTGAGCCATTTCATCTTTTAGATACCTGTAGGTTATTTAGATGTCTTCTTTAAAAATGTCTATTCAGGGCTGGGGAGATGGCTCAGTGGAATAAGTGCTTCTCTTACAAGTGCAAGGGCCTGCATTCAATCCCGGGATCCACAAAAATAAATAAATAAATAAATAAATAAATAAGTGTCTATTCAGATTCTTAGCCAACTTTTTAAAAATTTATTTGGTACAGGGTCTGACTATGCAGCTCAGACTCATAGTGATCCTCCTATTTTCAGCCTCCCCTGTGCTGGGATTACAGACGTGCACCACCACACAAGGGTCTCTGTGGCCAGCTCAGTGCTCGTGGGGGCGGAGACAGCATGGCATATGGCACTGAGGATCTAACCGTGGTCCCTGTGCTTGCCAGGCAGGCGCTTAGTCGGCTGAGCTATCCTGCCAGGCCTCTTAGCCAAATTTGATTGGATTGTTTACTTTAGTGGATATTGAATAGTTTGATTTTTGTATACACGTTTTTACTTTGACTTTATCGAATACATGGTTTGAAATTATTTTCTCCTGCTCCATGAGTGTTCTCTTTCCTCTTGGTTCCTTTAGGAGTGTGTAGATCTCCTAGTGTAACGAAATTTCATTACTCTGTTTTCATTTTTTGCTGCCTCTGCCCTGGGGATCCTGCCCACATGAAGGGCTCTCTGCACTGATGGCGCGGGGCTTTTTTCCTGTGCTTTCGTCTTGCAGTTTTGAGACTTTAGGTCTTATTGTTTAAACTTTAATTGTAGTTGAGTTGAGTTTTGTACAGATTGTAACGCACTTAGTAAACTACCAGAGGGATATTTTTTCAGATGATATTGACTTACTTTCAATATTGACAAAGATGCTAAAATAAATAAGACATTAAAATCAAAGCTTGGGCATGTTTCTGACTTTCAGGTTTTTAAAATAACTTTTGTTAGAGTGATGGTCCAAAGTATCATACCATTTGTAATCAGTTGTAGACTCAATTAGAACATGTATCCTCTTAATTTATTCTGGAAAATGTTCTGGAGATGTCATAAGTGAGAAAAGGCGATTAAAACACTAAACATATAGTGTTGGATGTTCATTTTCTCTGAATAAAACATGCACAGAACTGCTGTTGCTGTTTTTTTAATTAATTAATTAATTAATTTGATATGTGGTCTCACTACTCAGTTCAGATTCATAGCAATCCTCCTGTCTCAGCCTCCCTAATGCTGGGATTACAAGTCTGCACCACCACACCCGGCTTCAATGGCCAGCAGGTCATGCCTGGGGTTCCAGAGCCAGCACAGCATGGAATGCTGGGGATTGAACTTGGGTCCTTGCACTTGACAAGCAGGCACTTAGACCACAGAGCTATCTCACCAGCCCTATGGTTACTACTCTTAAACAAATATTATCATTTTCTTCGTTTTTTTGATAATGCTATTATTAGATACATTTGAAGTGTTGATGTAGCAGTGTCTCTCAAATGGAAGTGTCTTCTCCCGTTGAGATTTGCATTTTGAACAGAACACTGTTTTATGTGTCAGTCACATTAATTTTCTTCCCCCCAAATTACCTTCTTAAACGAATGTATGTTTTCTTTTAATATCTTGCCAAATATACATGTAAGAATCTATAAAGAATCTGGCACTACACAGCTTTTTAAAAAAGACCTGCTAGCAAAGCATCATTAAGCCAGTGTAGAAAAAAAGGAAAGTGTTTTAAATTTCAAACATCTAAGAAAGAAAATGCTTAGAACTGGAAAAACACTAGAGAATAATATTTTCTTATTTTATGAAGTTGTTTGAAATTATATTGTGCTAGCTCACCTACTAAAATAACTATTTCGTTCTATTTGCTTCATTTTTGTTAATTGTCAGTGGAGATGATTTCCTCGACATGTTTGGCTAGATTTTGTCTGTTTGTGAGTGCAGATTTTTCTACTTCTGTGCCTACGATTTAGGGAACCAGGGTAGACACAGGAATAAAGCATCAGCAATGTTAGTACCATTTTTTTTATTAACTCAAGAAATTATTATGAAGCCTCTTAGTGAAAAGCATTAACACTGTAAAAAAATCAGTAATTATTAAAAGTTTGTTGTGTGTCAGATACTTTACTGAGTGCTTTTTTCTTGTATCCTTTTATTTAACACCAACAAAACCCCCATAAAATGAGTACTATGATTATTTGTTTTATAATGATGTGAAGACCGAATTTTATGAGTTAAGGAACTTATTCAAGGTCAAAGCATTACTAGGAGTCAGAGATGAAATGTGAATAGGTTTTCTCTCTTGTATAGTTCGTGCTCTTAACCAGGTTCTGAAGAAAGAGGAAGACATTTTAGTCCTTAAGAAGACTGCTTTAGCGAAGAGTAAAAGGCACAGTGACAACCTGGGCTGCTCTGCTAGGGCTGGGGAATCTCTGCGGGCAAGGCGAAGGACCAAGAGGCACTTTTCTTCTTGAGTGGATTCATATTGATTAGATTTTGTGCACAGAATTGCTGCTTTATGGAGAAATGTGTGACAGGCACCCACTGGGCACCAGCAAGGTGGTGGCCAACCAGCCGCAGGAAGTGTTAGTAAAGTGGCCTGTGGCGGCTGTGAGCTTTTGGATGTGGGCAGGAACTACAGGTGAGCAAACCCAGGTTGTGCAGAGCACTGTGGACTGGGTCCCCATTTGGCTGTCCCCCATCCGTTTTCTGTGTGGCTTACAAAGATTAAGTCATACAAAAATAAACTTGCCTTTCTGAAATGAAATAATTTTATGTAAAGCTGCAGAATAGTGGAAGTCAGGTGGATGCTTGTTATCAGAAGCCCCAGTTTCTCTGACCTGAGCAAGGAGGACAGAATTCCCTGTCTCGAAGCTACCCTGGTGACACCCATCATTAGTGTCACTGTGAGGCCCGTCTTGTGACATACTTCGGGCAGTGTTGTCTTTCTCCTGTGCTGCAGATGTGTTACAAGATCTTCAGGCTGGCCGCCATAAAGGCACGTCTTGTCTTTGTGCCTACTGAAGAGTGTGAGGACTGGGGGAGGACTGTATAAACTGTCATAATCTGGTTTTCAAACTATCGAATATTTGGGCTAATGTTCTGGATTTAATATGAAATACTAGATCAAATAGAGGCTCATTATTTGAATTAAGATCTACCAGTCAATGCCCTGTATGGCTTTAATTTTAAAACATCCAATTTTGCTTCAAGCTGTTAAGAAAATTAAAATGCATTATTTTTAGGTTTTATAGCATTTTCTACTAGTCTGTTGTCATGAGATGAATATTGCAATCTATCAGTTTTTTATTCATGATGCTATTTAAATAAATATGAAGTCTTTGTGTCTACTGTTCAACTTCTCATTATCATACAACAAAGCTTTGTCCAAACTGCCTGAGGTGAGCGCCTTTGTGAGTGAGGATCCCAGATGTTGGAAAACACTCTACATCCTGAGACGATAACTGAACTATATGTGGAAAAAAAATAGGCAAAGAAAGTTCCTTAATTTCAAAGAAAATCAACATCAAGTTCCCATCAATAGTTCACATTCAACTGTTGGACTTGAATTACTAGAGATTAAAATTTATGATGATTAATTCATAGTAGTACAGTGTATTGGAACTCAGTCATCCACACCTAACACCTGGTTCAATAAAATGATGTGGGAAATGTCCTGGGTCGCAGACTGGGCTTTTATGGGCTTTAACAGAGTTTGAAAAGAGCATAAGTGAAATGCATAAAGTCTCTCTTATTCTGAATGTAAACCCAGAGTAACAACTGGACCAGCACTATCATCAAGCTGATCACAAGCTGCTCTGTTCTTGGGCTGAAGGTTTACAGCTCATTTAAAAATCACTTTTGGTGATGGCTGGAGCTCGCTGGGAAGGACACTGTGATTATCAGCTTCAGAGTGCGAGCTCATGTAGTTAGCGGTAAATGGAGAGAAAGTGCCACGCAGCAGCTGTTCCCTGAGCAAAGCAGTTGGTTAAGGACATATTCCATCACTTGCCTAATAACTCTTCATTTGGAAATACAAGAAGATCAAAACATGGAACTCATCAAGCTATCAAAGCACCCTTAATTGCCCAGGCATATCTGACCTCCTTTGCTTTGGCTGCCTGCCCTTGTACAGGCTGTCAGCACAGGGAGGTCCTTCCCTTGGGATATCCTTGGGCCTTATCTGTAGTCTTGATGACAGTGTACCATTCCTTATCAGCAAAAATTTCGGAAATCTATTTCTGTTCATCAAGGTGTAATTTTGAAATGTCTCTTTAGTGATTTCAGATGTTATGGGCTAAAATATATTTTAATTTACTTGATGTATTTTGTTGTTACTTATTTTAGTTATCATATTCTCTGTGAAAATTGATTTATTTCACTGTGGGATATCACTATGTTAAGTTATGGGGATTTTCTTTAGATGCTTAGGTAGGTGTTGAATATGGTATGATACCAGGGTGGATGATCTTCCTCAAATCTCTAAATTTCTGAATTCTAAATTCTAACTGGCTCCCGAATTTTCCTTTAGATGTGAAACTCCAGTCAATAACTACATGCAGTGTATTTTGGTAGATGTTGTTATCATTTGTGTCTCCCTTTCTCCGTTTGTGTCTCCTTTTCTACAGCTTTCTCCTGCACTGCCAAGAGTTGCCCACCAAGACGTTCCATTTCCCAGCCTGTCCTGAGGAACTGATGGCACAACAAATTATAATGAATAAAATGCGAGCATAGATGAGAAGTGTTACTTTGACATGAAAATTTGAAAAGAATTATTTTTGACGTAGGATTTCTCTGCATTTGGCTGACCTCATACCCGTAGGTTCAGGTGATTCCCCTGAGTCAGGCTGCAAGTAGCAGGAACTACAGGTGAGCAACCCTGTAGTCTTTCCTCCCCCCCTACTGAACTTCCAGGCCCAAGGACAGGGAGAAGCATTTCAGGAAGATGACTTAAATGGAAATATTACAAGCATTTAGGGCCACGCCCTCAAGGGGACAGTGTAGAAGACAAGATGACTGTACAACTTAGGGAAGGACAGACACTCTGCTGTGGGCCAGACCTCAAGACAAAAGATCAAACAAATGCATACCTTCCTAAGGATAGACATCAGGGATTGGTATTCTGAATAGGTCTCTCACCTTGAGGATTCCTGGAAGAGTCACTAAGCAAGCATTCTACTGGAAAAGCCTGTTCTATATTCAAGCCTGCTTGCTACTTGACTCACATCCTCATTTGGTCCTGGATTTACCCAATTTTACCTGAGCAATTGTGCTTGCAATCTTATTGGCTGACCATAGTTTCGCCCCACCTCATGCCCACCTGAGTTCCCATGTTCACCACCTTAGACCCGCCTCGCCACATGGTTCTACTCTACCAACGTCCCTGGAAGAGACAGGTTCAGGTGCAACCCTCTTGGGTCCCCCTTCTGTCCCTCTCTTGAACAGGAGCCTTCTTTACCTCAATAAATATATCTTCTGCTGTTAACTTCCATTGTTCCTAAAATTCATTCTTCAGTTTTAGAGAACACATACTTGGCCCCAGTATCTTTCAGCTTGGGGATCTCCTCCCCCTCGTACCCGAGGCATAAGTGCATGGAGTGTGGGCCTGCAGAAGGTACTGCTGGCTGCACAAGGAGCAGCCTCATGCACTGTTAGGTGAGTGGGAAGTGGGCCGTGGGGTACGACTGAGATTTTAGGGCTTATTTGTTATGCACTTAAGAGGTATTTGAAATGATAAACACATACACTATCACATAATTTTTTGTTATTTTCTAATTGTAATTACCGTCTTCAAGTAGATTACAGGTTCTTGGAGGGAAGCGACTGTGCTTTTTGCTTGTGTCTGGCTAATTGTGCATGCCTTACGTAGAGGCTGATTGTATATAACTGAAAGAACCTGGACGATGGAATTTGAAGTGTAGTATTCAAATTCTCACTTATCAGTTGTACAAGGGCTTGAGAAACTCGTGTCTCCTGAGTCATAGTTTTCCTTGTAAGTAGAGATAAGTAAAGATGCTGATATTTGTGTGGCGAGTGCGTCACAGAAATTGTGGTATGCGAGCAAGAAAACTGTCACATTTGAAATGCTTGTCGCAAAGCTGTGCCTGATGAACACAAAGCTTAAAGTCAGTACTTTAAAAGATTTTACAAGCAAAGCAGCCACCACTCCACGTAGAAAGTGCTGTACAATTTATATCATGTTTTCATTACTGTATCTGATTTTATCGTCGTGGCCACTTTGGAAAGCAACTATGGTTAGCAATATTTTGCTTTAAGAAAGGTAAGAGTTCAGAATTTCTTGTGGGATGTAAGTGGAAAGCTCAGAGGTAGAAGCTAATTTCTCTGATGTCAGATTCTCTCCCTGTACCACAATAAAATCTGAGACAATTTGCCTTTTATTTTTCTCTGTTCTTGGCTAAGTATATGCAGAAAGTGATTGTTTGTTATTGCTTTTCTTGTATAAGGGCAGATGTTCTGCATAGACTGAGTATAAATCTTAAATGTATATTTATTTATGGATCTGGGCATGTTTGCTTCTTCCGCTTGAGTATATTTTTCAAATATTTTTGACTTTGTTAGAGAGAGGCTATTCACGTAGTGAAGATATATTCTCTAATTGTAACAACTTTGAATACTTGGTATATACCAACTTTTCCTCTACATTAATTGCTCTTATGCTTATGACAACACTGTGTGCTAGTTAATTTGTTTATCCCTATTTCACAGATGGTAAGGCCAAGGCACAGAGCACTGGAGTATCTCACAGAGTCACATGTCTCTAGGCAGCAAGACTGGCCTTCAAATGCAGTCTCACTGCAGAATCTACACAGTTGGTGAATAGCCAACTGATCATTTTTGTTGTGGTTGTTCAACCAGATAAACAACGTGTAATTTACAACTTACTGCCATAATTGAGTGTCTAGAGTGGTTTAAAGTGTTGGAAGTTAACTTTTGATCAAAATATTTGCCTATAATCTATTTTTAACATATGTCTTATAACACAGCTCTCTGTCCAACTAAATTTTGGAGACTCACATTCAACAGCAGATCTGAAAAGGAGGAAAGATGTCTGAAATGGAGAGCATTGGAGAAATACAGGGGAAGGAAGGTGCATGCTCAGAGGGACAGACCTGCCTGTGGAGAGAGCGGCTCTGTAAGATGGGGACATGCAGAGAACAGCAGCTGCCTACAGGAGCACCGCCATTTCGTACCAAGTTGCACATTCATTATCTCCATTGACCTTGGCTGACCTTTGGTGGTGTTCTCACCCACATTCTCATGAAGAAGCACTTGAAATGTGGTCCTTATGGAAAGAAAGTCACGTGATTACTAACACTCTAATACTAATACATTTCTGCTCAGGGGAATTTGGAGCCCAAAATATTCAGTTACTAGAAAATTTTAGCAGCAAGTTAAAGCATTGACCATTATTTATTTAGTGCTTTGTCTCTTTTTCGGCATGAAAGTGTGAGACATTATGATGTCTTAATTAAAGTGAGAACTCTGTGGCAGACAGATATGGATTATAATCTTTGTTCATCTACTTTCTAGCTTTGATGACCTTGGGAATGTTACGTAACCTCTGTAAATCTTAGTTACATCATTTGTGAGCTGGGGAATAATAAAATTACCTAGTTCATAAAGCTGTAGTGATGGAATAATGAAATAATGTTGGTAAATCACTCATTGCAGTGCCTGGGCCATAATTAGTGTTCAATAAATAAGGCTCTTATTAAAGCGATGGTACATTTTGTGAAGTTGATTTACTTTTCCAAAGTGAGCAATGTCATTCTCTTCTTCCTGGCAGGGAAACGCTCACCAATACATTATGACCGTGCCACCAGTTCCTGGGCCCAAGTGCAGCCACTAGGAGGGAAATGAGGGAGGGCAAGGACGGTGGCTAAGGGTCCAAGATCCGGCGATGGAGGGAGCCACTCTGGAAGTGTCCTCCTGGTTGCCACTGAGGAAATCTCTTCCTCACTGGAACTTGTTTCCAAGAGAAACAGAAAGCAAATTATAAAATGAGTTTCCCAAGAGCAATTAAATATAATGACAGATGTGAGCCTGAGACTGCAAGCAAATTTACCAAAGAGACGCAGTCCAGGGAGGAAAGACCACAAGTATGGGTCAGATTTAAATAGGGTGAGTAGTGAGAAAAAACTCAGCACCTCTTGTGGAATGACCAAGCAGAGTATTAAGCATCTTTCTTCTCTAGACCTTGAGTGAACTGAGTGTGGAATTTTGAACAGAATTAATATAAAGTCAGAAATCGTCTTAAAGCTGTTCACCTGTTCCTTTAATTGTTCAACAAGGGAGTGTGCAAAGGCAGAAGAATGTCCCCAGCTGTACCTCATGGCTCCATGGTGGGCAGAAGCTAAGATGGGCTTGTTTGTTGCATATTTATGTCCTTGGACTTGATGGGAGCCATTACCATCACTTCATGCCCGCAGGCCTCTGTCAATTTTATGAACGCCATTAATCTTGTCACTTAGCCATCTTGGCCCTTGCTTTTTGCTGTCTTCCACCTTGCTTGTCCTTGGAAGTACAGAGCAAGGCGCATTCATTCTCAGAAGGGGGGGGTGAGTCTCTTTCTTTCTTATGATCAACACAACCCAGTGGTGTGTATGTTTTGTGGGTCAGTTTTCCTGTGAGTTCTCATTACTGCTTTTACTGAAGTGCTTGGAACTAAGGCTTTATCCTTTTATTTGGCAAAGATTCTTTCTCTTCAAAGCTTCAAAAGTGATATTTCAGGGTTGCCATGAGCACCAAAGAATCAGAGAGCTCAAAGAAAAGTTTGGGTTTTAGACAGGAATAAAGACCAAGTTTGAAGAGTTAAGGTTAGAGGTAGAACCTACAGAGAAAAGCTGACAAGTTTTCAGCCCTTCGACCTGAACATTGAAGATTATAAATGCAGGGACTTGCGTCTGGTGGTTAGTCTAAAAGCTGTGTTTAGTTCTTCTTTTATTTTTCATTTGCTCCTGCAGTAAACATGCATTGAGCTCCTACTAAGGACAGATTTCTGAGGTTGGAGCAGTGAAGAATAAGGCGGTAGCTTTATCATGCAGTGGCTTTCTGGTGCTTGGGAAGGCAGGCAAGCAAATGATTTCTATAAAATGATATAGCTGTATATAGATATGTCAGATATAAACAAAACAAAGAACAGAGGAAGCCTTTAAAAAAAGAAGCAATTAATTCTCATCAGGATCACTGACAGCTTTATGTCAATAGAAAGGAAACAACTAGAGAAGGACATTGAAGGGATAAGGTGGCTTCTCACAGTGCTCTAGAGGCCTCCGAATAGGATGGTGACAGCCTCCGAATCACAGAACAATGTGAAGCTGCCCTTGCTAGGGTGACCGTGCGTGCTGCCTCGCCTGGGGATGGTCCCAGCTGGTACTTGTCCCACCCTAAGATGGGAGGTTCAGCACGTCCCTTTGTGAAGTGGAGGCCTGACCGGCTGATGTTCCTCTACCTTCCTGGTGGTAGGGCTTCCTGGCTCTCAGTCTGTTGTTCCGAGTCCCCCCACCCCATAAAGAGCAAAAGGATTTAAGGTACAACCCTGAACCCGTAACGTGAGAACTGCCAGCTGACTATGAGGAGAGGCTGGGGAAGGGAGGCCTGGAGTCAGAGGGAAGGCTGAGACCTGAGGAAGGACGGAAGCTGCACACAGCGTGGACCTCTTGGGTCAGGCTTCTGCCTCGCATTCCCATTCTCTGAGGAGTGGGACATCATTGGAACTCAGGAATATAGAGTTTATGAGGATGGAGGGCTTTCTGTTCATGTGTTCTTAATAAATGTTCCCTTAAGCCAAGAAAACTGGTTTCGTTGCTCTGGATTTTTCAAAACCTTTAAGATACTCAACTTTTGGAACTTCCATATAAGGACATAATGTGCATGCAGACGTAGTCAGCGGCGGAGCTTTCCACAGGCATCCTGAAGCACGGCTCCACATTTCAGAGAAACCACGTCCTGGCTTTGAACTCCTTATGTTGCTGCCTTAGGGAAAGACAAGACTCATTAACAGCTCACTGCCTATCCTTCATGTACCTTGTTTGACTTTGTACCTGGGCTGTCTGCTGAGGAATCACACATTTTTATTGCTGTTGCTGTGTTTTTCCGAATTGTGAGTGGATCGGAAGCGTATGCTCATGAGAAACTCCAGCATCATTGCCATTTTCTGTCAAAGAAGCGATGGGTATAGTTGACAAAGTTAGTGACTCTGGGTTCAGATCTCTCCATACCCTTGTATCTTCTTTGTGATTCAGTTCTCCTGTCTAAAAATGTCAGCCTACAATGGACTCTACCTGATAGGGTAGCTTATAAGATCAATGTGGGCATGTTCCATGCTCTGACAACTACTTCCATAGAATAGATGTCATGTCTTTCTGTTCTATAGAATATGAATGATAGTACAAGATGCAGACATGGTACTATGAATAACAACTACAGAGACAACAGTATGCAATGTATTAATTATTGAAATATCCTACCAATTGGTTTTGAAACTGTCTTATTACTATTTCTCAATAAAATTAATTTAAAAAAGAATATGAATGATACAGTGAATGATAAAGTAATCGTCTTCTTCTTTTTCTTTTCTTTTCTTTTTTTTTTTGAGACAGGGTCTCACTACATAGTTCAGACTGGCCTTGAACTCTGCATAGCTCAAGCTGTCCTAGAACTTGTAGTTCTCTGCCTCAGGGAGGGCAGGGCTTCCAGGCATGTGGGACTAGACTATGCCTGGCATTAAAGTGCATGTCTTGTAGAGTCGTTTTCAAGGTCCGTGAGATCAGAAGAATTCTTGAGTCTCTACCACTTAGGTGAACTTGGGAAATGCAGGAGGCCAATAGACATCAGAAATATTTCTCTGCTTAAGTTCTTTGTCCACGTAATGGGAACAGTAAGTTTCCCTGGCACGGCATTCCTCATAACACGGGGCTCAACCTTTACTCAATGCCAAATAATTTTTAGTTTTTATTTCTCCTGACTTTGTTTCCTCACTGTCTCCATATGTACTGTAAGCAAAATAAAACTTAGAAGATTGAAATATGGAATTTTAGAACTGAAGCGGATAATGCAATTAATCTCTCACTACCTTCTTTACGTGGAAGAAGGATGGTACCCTGGAGGCTTTTACAGTTCATGCGACTTCCTCGTGAATGGTGGCAGACAGGAGACCCAGAGACTTGGTTCCCCGGTAACGGAGAGCTCTGGCACTTTACACGGACAGTGAGCCGGTAGCTCATGGGGCATTCATGATGACAAAAAAGTGATTAAGGTTTTTTTTTTTTTTTTTAATGACTCATTTACCTCATATTCTGAAATAAAAAAAAATAATGAGAACTTAAGCATAGAAATGCTGGATGATCTCTGCCTATACAAGGCATGACAGCTGTTGAAAGGTAAAGTTGTCAAGTAGCTGCTGTTCAAGGTCAAAGTGGCTGATGAAAGGTCAGCTCAGAGTGGTGTAGAACTGCTTCCCAGTGGAGCCGACATGCAAGGGCCAAGGGAATAGTCCGCGGAGGGGCTGGGCGAAGGCCTCCTCTCGCCAGCTGGAGGGGCATTTCAGAGGATGCCGGGGGCTTTGGTGGCATTTCAGAGCACTGCTTCTCCAAAACAGTCTAAAGCTTTTTGTAATTAGCTGGAGAGTCACCAGGGAGTCTCAGATTGCTCTTCCCGCCTCACTTTTGATTCTGTCCCTCTCTTCCTTGCTTTGCGCCTCTGTTAGTAGAACGGGGCCTTTTCCAACCGCGCTGCCCGCTTCGTCGCGGAGAGCTTCGCTGTCTGCCTGCGGAACGCCTCCGCGCTGGAGGACCCGAGCCTGGGCAGCGGCTCTGCTTCCTGGGGAGTGACCTCGAGCAAGCTGCTGAGTATGTCTGCGCCTCGGTGCCGCCGTCGCTGAGATAGGACTGAGGACAGTACCCCGCCTCGCGGATGGCTGTGCGAAGTGAAAGCACAGGCACAACTTCGTACAGGTGTCTTCGTTTTCGCAAATCCGAATATTCTTTCATCATATAGGTACACTGGTGTGTGTACTCTATCTTCTACAGGGTCTCACTACACAGATCAGACTCATAGTCATCCTCCTGCTTTCAGCCTCCCCAGCGCTGGGATTACAGCGCACACCCGGATTCTGTCGCAGCCTCAGCATGTGCCCCGGGGGTCGGGCCGGCACAGCATGTGGGGCCAGGGATCGAACCCAAGCAGGCACGTAGTCTGCTGCGCTATCTCGCCAGCCCTGGGGTTATTTCTTAACAGAGGTTTTCCTCAATGAGTTCTATTCTCACACACGTTGGAAGGCTCGCTGTCGCCATCGTTCCTTGCACTGCGCCTCCTCATCCTCCTCGGGGAGCCTTACCCCGATATCCTCCCTTCTCAGCTCTCACAATATTTTCTTCCACCCTCGAGACAGAGGCCACTCCGTGCATTGTTCTTCCGAAAGATAGGAGTCCAGGGGCTCCCTGGCGCTCACACGCTTGATGATTCTCCGGTGAAGCCGTGACGTTCTGTCCCCAGGTTTGATCACATAAATCACGAAACAGAGCAACAGTGTACATCTTCTTACTACTTTTTCTGTCATTAGAGCATCTCATTTTCCATCCCTGCCCACTTCTGCTGACTTGCAGGAAGGGCCTAGAGCGGATGAGTAGCCCACAAACCCCTCTCGACCACTCACCTCCTTTTGGTGCCAGCTACTAGGTTAAGAAAATAAACGACAGGGCTGGTGAGATGGCTCAGTGGTCTAAAGCACCTACTTGAAACAAGCTTGGCAAAGCAC
>NDGN011213614.1:0-10416 GCA_002564285.1 Tympanoctomys barrerae
GGGGCCCATCATTTCCTTTCCAGCCACCAGATTCTCTCACTTTCTTCATATTCTCCACAGAAATCTTTCCCCCAAATCAGGTCTGCAGACAGATTGCCATAATTGTACTGAATCATCTGAGTCGCATCATTAAAACCTCAGACTTGGTAAGGTTTGATGCCAGGAATAAGGCATGGATACTTATAATTAGTTGCTCCATTTTTTCTATTGCCTGATTATATTTGGACGCTTTCTCAAATACAGCCATTCATATAACCATATCAAATACAATGACCTTCCACGTCAACCTAATGCCAAGTTTACTGAGCTTGTTCAATGGCTTTTTTTTTTTGGACCATGAAATACCACAACACAAATATCTAACATTTCAGGAACTTTTACAAGAAATCCTGTCACAATCAGCATTTTTCATTTCTTAAATCTTTTCCTAAAGATTTATGAGGTTCTAAAGAAGAGTAGGATAGAATAGCAAGAGTATTTCACTTAAAAATAACCCCGTGAGATGTGTCTTACCATCAAATGGCCTCATCTTCCCCCTCAGCTCCATTTGGATGATTGCCGACCTTTCATACAGACTCTTCTTCTAGCAAGAATGAACTTTCTCTCGCTTTTCCTCTTAACTCAACTATTCCAAGCACACTCTATTCCATAACACCTGGCCAGAGATGCAAGCCTACTTTCATTATAAATAAATTCTTTTTAAATGCACAAGTATATTCTGTACATAATTCACAACTTCAAGGGTTCTCCCACTCTCTCTCTCTCTTTTTTTAGTCCTTACCCATCCTTCAAATATAAATTAAAATGCTGTGTATTCCTGTTATCCCTGATTTCAAGCACGTGAAAGCATTCTTTTCTCTTCTGGGCTAATTTCATTTTTATCTATGCCTTGCTCATCAAAACAAGCCTATTGTACTTAATGCTAAGGCTTTTTTATTAGAATATGCTCCTCTAGGTTAGCCCATCGGCTTTCTTTATTTTACAACACCGAAATTAGCATTTGTTCTTTTTAGTGGCTGTAGTAATGTAACCTATCCTTGATGAATAGTTTTATTAACGGAACATTTAAACATCCATCACATTACATTTATAAAGCACAGTTTTCGTTTCTTAAAAGCACAGAAAAATCAAGTCCAAAAATGATCGAACCAAAAAAATTAGGTGATTGCAGCATTGCCAAGAATCTTTAAATTTTGGAGCTGAAATGACCTAATAAATTTATATGGCTGTAGTTGAGATTTATTTATATCTATGTTTCACTTCAATATGGCAGAGGATTAATGTGTGAAGGAAATTACTTAGACATACAGGTAACAGAGAGTAGGGACAAAACTCCAAATGTCCTCTAGTACTCTGATGCTTTTTTCACTCTACATTGTCAACATTTCACATTAAAATAGCCATAAAAGTTATCCCATAGCTCAAGGTAGTTTTTCCAGGAGCAACTAGACAACAGCACATTATGTCTTAGACTATTAAGGACAGGTAGATTTTTGTTTGCCTGTTTTTAATTTTTTTAAAAGAGAGTACAAATTAGAATTAAAACAGAAAAATATTAAAAGTGATACAGAATTTCACTTAATGAAGTAATATGAATTTCACAGTGTTGGAATATATACTGTACTCTTCCGACCAGTTATTCATATTACCAGATATATGAATATAAAATTGGAAGAAAAAAGAAATGTATAGGAAGATTAAGAAGATAAAAAGTACAAAGAACTAAAAAAAGAAGAAGATGAAACAAATTAAGAATCAACTGCTCCTTTCCATAGACCAGCAGAAATGCACAGTATAGTTGTCCAAACCATTCTGCTTACACATCTAGATAAATCTCTTTTCCCCATTCCCTCTCCTGTCTTTCTCACCTCAGTAGCTCTTTTCTTTTGAATAAGTTCATTCCCTTTTCCAGGTATTAATTGTGCCCTTCAGATTCCATTTCTATCTTTCAGGTTTTCACACTAAGGAGACAATATGATATTTGCACATGCAGGTCTGATTTATTTAACTTAAGAATATGTTCTCCAGTTGCATCCATTTGCTGACAAAATACTCAAATTTATCCTGTTTGATAGTTGAATAATACTCCATTGTGTAAAAATACCACATCTTCTTTCCCCATTCTTAAGTTGATGAGCATCTGGGTTGCTTCCAGGATTCAGCTCTAACAAATTGTGCTGCTATAAATGTGGGTGCACATATATCACTGTGGTGTGAGTTTTTCATTTCTTCTGCAAATATACCCAGGAGAGGAATAGCTGGAATGAATGGGATCTCCAGTCCTAGCTTTTAAAGGAATCTCCACACCCATTTCCATAGTGGTTGTACCAGACTGCACTCCAACTAACAGTGCAGAAGCTTCCTTTTTCTCCACAGCCTCTCCAGCATTTGTTATTGGCTGACTTCTCAGTGTCAGCCATTGTTTCTGGGGTGAGATGCAATCTCAGTGTTGTTGTAATTTGCATTTCTCAAGGGACCAGTGATATTGTACAGTTTTTCATGTATTTACTTGCCATTTCTGTTTCTTCCTTCAAGAAGTGTATGTTCATCTCAGAAGCCCATATTCAGTTGGGTCTTTGAATTAGGGGGACCCAAATTCTTTTTAATTCATTATATGTTCTACATAAAAAAAAGCCTTTGTGAGAGGAACAGTCAGCTATAATTTTTTCCCAGTTTGTGGGTTTTCTTTTTATTCTGTTGGAGCTTTGCTTTGAAGTAAAGAAACTTTTCAAAAAGATGAGATCCCAGTTGCTGATTCTGTGAAGTAGTCCCTGTGCAGTTTGGTCTTTTTGTTCATGAATTCTCTACCTACTATGTCTAAGGAAAGAGAGATTTTGATAGAAGAAACAGTTACATATTCTTTGGTCCCATTACAACCATGCCAGTTGTCTCATTGTACTTCTTATGAAATCTTGACATTGACATAGCTTAATCTACTCTAATACATATGAATGCATCACATAATCACATGCCAGTATCTTTTTTAACCTGATGGTTAAAATCTTTGAAGCCTTTCTTCAGATTTGACTAGTTTTTTATTGCTGTGACCAAAGACCATGATTTAGCTTGATGATAGGTACTTCCAAGAAAATTGAGGACTTGTGACATGTTCAGTATCTTTTTACAACTTCCAGTCTAGTTTGAGAAAGAGCAACACAAATGTCCAATTTCTCTAAAATTAGGCAAATGGCCGTTGTTAAGAATTAAATTCTCTATCCACTTGTAGTACGGAAAATATTGCTATTTAAAAACAAAATTACCTTCTCAAGAGAATGGGACCTATGAAATGGAAAACATTCCTGTTGTTCAGAGTATTTTACTGAGTTAGGCTATATGCATTGGAAGCTGAGATCAGGCATATGAAGAAGCAATTTACTCAATTCTGCTAGATACTAAGTTCTTATGTAGAGGTCTTCAGTCTTTCCTTCTAAGAGCCTATCTGAAGCCAGAGGACCTCTTTTTAAAACTTTTTCCTGTCCATGATGATGAACTAATAAATGTAAATTGGAAACATTAATATGGGTCTTAAAAAATAATACATGAGGTTATTGCTTGAATTTCTCTTAACCTCAGAGATAGTCCAAGCATTCTAACATAGTTACTCAGAGCAAAAGGCTTTCTTCCCTACACACTGTTTGTCCTTCCTGATGTCAGCTGGGTATATGACACATTGCATGTTTCGATCTCTTAATAAAAGCCTCTGCCTCATGCCCTGGGTTTTAGTCTCAAGTGAAAGCACTATGGCAACGTTTTTGCTTCCATTATCATTTATCTTTCCCTTTACTGCTCAAAAGATGTGCTAACATGACGTTTTAGCGGTGAAAGGCAGTTTTTCTTATGTGGGCCTGGGCTGCAGCATGCTAATATAAAAGATTAGGCTGGTGCTAAATTATCCCATTTCTTTGAAAAATGACATATAAAAAAGGTACTTCACATAGAGGCATTAACCAAATCATATCTGTCCCATCATACCAGTGACATTTATGGAGAAACACAGCCATTGTTGGCTGTTTGCAGAGAGGAGAGTGTCTTTGTTATGTAATTGATATTCTCCAACCTAATAAACATCACACTCTCTAGAGAGCTATATTTTAGAGTCCAGTGTGGTCATGTATGTTCACAAATTTTCAGGACTTTGCAAGTGAATCTGCAGTTCAGAAAAGTGTGGCTTCAGACCAAGGATTCACAGATAGGAGTTTGATTTTCTATGTTTTTGTGGGTATGACTTCAAACGCCAGTATTTGAATCAGTTACATCACAAGGGTGGTTTCAATACTTGAAATGACTTAAGACAGAAATTCTGTCTCTAATGTGCATCAGAATTACCCAAGGAGTTTACTGACACACAAATTCCTGGACTCCCAACCAGTAGAATTGTGGTTCAGGGAGCTTAGAGGGGGTCTGGAAACTGTACTTCTTGGAAACCTACAGGGGCTACAGGGTGTGTTGTTCTACATATCCAAATAACATCACAGACTACCATATTTAAACCAGCACACAAAAACATATGGTGACCTTTTTGTGAAAGGTGCTTCGTGCGTTTTCTGAATTTCGAGCAGGGCTAGAACACTTTCGCAAGAGTTGTCTTCTGTCAGTTGTTCAGACTTGACAGGCATTTCACAACCTCTGCTTTAGCACTTGGGATTTCTTCTGTCTGAAGTGTTTTACTATTATTGTTTGGTGTAGCTCGCTATTTACGCTCGGCCTAAAAGGCATTTTCTATAGAATACTTTCCTCACTTACTGTTCGCTAGCTTCATCCTAGTTTGTTGGAAATCTTAGGCTTTTGCTATCACTCAGTGTATTTTTATATTGTGTGTTTCACCACTTGAACTGGAATCTTTACAAAATTCTAGACTTTACACAGCAACCTTACTACTACATCACCAAAACAGCAGGGTGTTACGTGGCAGTTGCATTAAAACTAGCTATCAGTTGCACAAATAAACACTTTCAAACTTTAAGAAGTAGAATATTATAAGGGAAGAAACATAAAATTTCAAAAATCATCAGATTCTACTAACCAGTTATACTGGTGAAGAATTGACACATACATAGAAAAGTAGGACTGACTTAGTGTATAGAAACTAACACTCTCTTCTTATCTCTTTTCCTTAGCCCCAAATTCACAACATTTCAGAATTCTCAGAGAAAAAAACAAAAATGTGATGCTTGGATTGAATGTGAGTTACATACAGGTATAAGAGAAGCCACTTAAAACCTTTTTCTTCAGATTTCTTCATTGAAAGAGTCCAAAGTCAGGACCCATAGCCACCCTGTCTGAGCTTTGCTAGCTCATTATTTCTTCCTGAATAGTTTCAGGGTCTAAATTCCCTCCTCACAATCTCCAAATTAATACTGGGTATCCTGGCCTATGTGCTCCATATAGTCTACTTCATTCAGGTAGTTGATTGAACAATGTTCTCAGATGCACCTGTAAAGCACAAATGAAAACAATATAGACAAAGAAATCAGCCAGCAGCTTCAATCACATAAGCAAGAAGTGGGATTTATGTTTCTGGGAGTGGTCAGAAAGAGAGAAGCCCAACCTACTCTGCTGACTGGGAACTCCATTTTTGTTTTTTTATTTAACAAAATATTCATAAGATATTCCCAAATGATACTGGTGTAGAAGAGATTCATGTAAGTTAAGAAAGTGCTGGGAATGTAGTTTACAGGGCTAAACTACATTAGTAGTACACTCATACATTGAGTAAACGATCATGAGCAGCATGTTACTGTCATATACACATTCTCAATTTTGAGGGTTGGTTTTATAGGATTGGTTTAACAAAATATACAGGATAAATAAATAAGTTTTGAAAGATAAATAAATAATTCTTATGAGTTAGGTTTAAAAAAAACATGAGATTGAGAAGGTCCACATATTTTCAAAAATTTCACACATCTACCAAGTTGGATGGCTAAAACCTGGATTGAGATTGGTTGAGTTTTGTAAAAACCTCACAGCTTTGACGATAATCAGCTGCCAGAATGCCGCAGAGATTCAAGAACATGCTAGAAAAGAAACAGTTAAAAACCCTAGTGTGTCAAAATAAGGAGAATTTTTAGGCTTATGCAGAATGGAGAGCAAATCAATATGTTTCAACTTTTTTTTTCCTGAGTCTGTCCTCTTTATACAAAAGTTTATATTCATTCGGTTCAAGATTGCACCAATTGTTAAAACATATGGCATCTTGTGGTGTTCTTCACATTGTTTCCCTGCAAGGGAGACAGTGGTGAACATGCCCCAATCATGTCTTCAAAGAACTCATATTTGATAAGAGAAAGAGAGCCGATTAAATGTCCCAGTGTTGTGAACAGGCCAGCAGTCAAACTTGGTTACCATCGTACATGTGATCTTGTTGGTGGAGGAACCAATAACCCAACTGGAATGCTCAAACCCGGTCCATCCAAACTATATTCTGTAAAGACCAAGTGTTCTCCAGTGCATCAGTAGGTGGCCAGAAGAAAGATGATTCTGCAATCAAATGAACATAAAAAAATAATGACGAGCAAATGATATACTTTTTTGGTAGCACTTCTCACAGAAAATAGCTGCTGGTTCACTATCTTACTTGTCTATGAAGTCACCGTACATGGAAGCTCATCTTC
The DNA here is from genome assembly GCA_002564285.1 of Tympanoctomys barrerae. Taxonomy (NCBI): domain Eukaryota; kingdom Metazoa; phylum Chordata; class Mammalia; order Rodentia; family Octodontidae; genus Tympanoctomys; species Tympanoctomys barrerae. The sequence goes on from NDGN011213614.1 coordinate 6,615, forward strand.
CTATCCGCCGAATGGAATTATGATGAAGTAACGCTTTCTGAGCCTTGCCCTTATTATATGATTCTGTAGTTCCTTGAGCAGCGAACAAGTCAAGAAACTTAAAATTTGGTATTAATCTTGGAACTAAGTCATTGTATTTTGTTAAACACCTTCCTTTTCTGAGCGTCACTTCAGACTCTAGCCAAGAAAATATTGCTGAGGCTTTTCGTATCCAATATGTTGTGGTTTTATGGAGGCCTCAGAGCATCAAAGAGATATCTCACCTACTTGACCATTCTCCTGGGCCTGCCTTAGTCTAATACTAGCAAATTTCTGACCTGGTGGGTTGCAGTGAGTGCATATTGTTTCTGGTTCTTATTCTGCTGGATAGCAGCTTGAGGACAGGAAGCCAAAGGACCGGACCTCCCATTCTGGAGGTTTCCAAATTGGTTTTGCAGACCTCAGCAACTCAGAATGTTTGAAGACACTGCAGAGATGTGCAGTTCTGTGGTTGACCCCTCTCAAACAGTACATAATTCTGAAAAACTTGGAGCTCCTCCATTAAGCCGTATTTCAGTTGCACATTTTAGGCATGCAATTTCAGCCAAAAGCCATAATATAGCACTGCTGAAGATTATTTTCTTGCAAAAATATGCATTTGGACAAAACTTAGGAACTTAAAATTACAGGAATTGAATGTACCTTCTATGTTAACCTAAGGGCTACAGATCAAATGATAAATCATAGAAATGTAGAGTTTGATATCTTCCTAGAGATTTCCCAGCCCAGAGTTCTGTGTTACACTGCAATGTTCCCTGTATTTTTGTGAATTCTTTGCTCAGCTCCCTGATCACATTCAAGAAAAGCATGCTAATTCTGAGGCAGGCCCACCTGATATCATAATATTGTTAGAATGTCCTTTGTAAAAGTAGTGCATATATCCCTATTTCTTGTTCAGCACTCTGAACAAAACAACATAGTCTACTTTATCTTCTCTACATTTGAATTTTGAAGACAAAAAAGCATCTCCCTGAACCATTACCTAAAGAGATTCAATCTTTTAATATAACTCTTTCCTTTTTGTGAGGGCTGGGTGATTGGAAACAACAGTCAGGTGAAAGCATAGCCTTTGAATTGAGAAGTTCATATATAGTCTATCCTAACACTATACCTGGAATCTCCTTGGAATGTTGCTGATCCACAGACGCTTCATTTTAAAATAGGGACCAATAATTGTTATATCACTGGATTGTGGTGAGGAATTAACAGGAAAATTTTTATGATATCTTTTTGTGAGGTCAGTAACGAGTACCCAATGCTTTGTTCTCCCCATGTTACATGGACCTTTTCTCTCTCTTTATCCAAATCTGGCCTAGGTCTATATCATGAGCTCAGACACCTTCATCATGTGAGCTCCTGCTTGTCACCTAAGCAAACTAGACAACTGGAAGTAAAACATTGCCACCCAAACATAATTATAAGGAGGTTTCTTACCATCCTGAGTTGAAGCATTGCAACTATTCTACAATATTCAAACATTTCATTTTTCTTCAGACATTATAATGCAGACCAAAGAAAGAAGAACTTGAATAATTTTAATGCGGTATTAATATATTTGTGGCAGTACATTTGAGGAAGTCAAAGCAGCCAGTGTACCGGGACAATAACTAATTTCCTTGAGAATTATTTTATTATGCATTCAGTGCTTTGAAATGCCAATATCTGCAGATGCAGTGTGATTGCATTGCCTTTTTCATTTCAATTATTCTTTAAGAAAAGTGATCATTTTTCATTATAGGGTAAGAACTTCTATGTTCTGGACTAACATAATAGAACAAAACAACAAAATGTCATCTCTCTGTGAGGTCTGATGTCATATTTAATCACATTGGAAGCAACACAGATCTCTAGAAATGGAACAGGGGAGCCTCACTCTGCACTAGATTGACTCGTGGCTTTTCAATGCCAAAGTTTGTCCTCCTGATGTCCTTGTCTGATCATTAGAGGTAGAACAAGGTGATGTGGTAGGACTCATTTAGCTCTTTAGTTCTAGTACTAGAAATTGGAAAATAGCTATTTGGCAGATCTGTTTTCAATGGCCAATCTATGGAGTTTCCCACCACAGAACAGAAAACATGAATTTAATCTTAAGGAAGACAAGAAAGGAATGATTGAAGCTAGCAGTTGTAGAAGGCAACATTGTCTCTTTTCAACCTGAAAGAATGGAAACCAACTTGCCCAATTTTCCTCAAAGCTAGCAGCTTGCCAGTCAAGGCTCAGAATGTAAGTCTCTCACCTTCAGGGCTAACTGTCATTCACTTCTAAGTCTAAGTCTAAGAAACTGTTCAGTATGACCTTGTTTCTTTGGTCTCTGCTGCCTATAATTATGTGTCAACTGTAAATCAAGATATTGAGAAGGGCAGTCTAGCATTCATACCATGTCAACCTAGAGTGCTATATGGAATGATGAATGATATCTTTCTATTCACCTCTTGCACTGCCTAAGTTTAAGTTTGGTATGTGAAAGGTTTTTTTTTTTTAACTGTATTTTAAAAGATTATTCTACAATGGTACTCAAATTTCTCTTTGAAAACATAGTTCTCTGAACTGAGTGACAAACTCCAAATCTCTGCTTTAAAGTCTTCTTACAGAATCTATATAAACACATGGAATAAAGCACTGTAATTGAAAAATATAAATTTGAGGATTCCAAGAATGACTTATTGGTTGTGAATTTGATGTCTTATGAATGTAACAAAAATTTACCAGTGTAAATCTCAATTTCCTTATATGGAATATATTTTTTTTTAAATTCAGTTTCCTTATGCAAAAAGGATACGTCTTCTGTATCATAGAGTTAAATGAGTGGATAGACACTTGCTTGTAAACTGTGGAGAATACAGTGAATCTAAAAAAATGCAGAAAAGCTACTTTAATTAGAATTGAATCAAGGCAAATTTTCTTAAAGTATCTTCTCGCTGCCTTGCATTATAACTTATTTGAAGCATCTCTAAGTAGAGTTTCTGATTCCAAAGATGCTGTTGAAAGAAATCTTTCAATGGCTTGAGTCTATATTTGGACATTTGAACAACACCATCCTACAAATCAAGTTTATCCACTGATAAACTTGCGTGGCACACTTGCTCTCTTCTGCATTACTTGGGTTTTCCCACAGATTTTGTGACTGTCTACCAGGCTGTACCATTTGCTCATTTGATATGCTCATTGTTTGCTGTATTTTCCTGTAGAATATAAGTCACATGAGGTCAGGGACCCCTGCTTGCATTTGTGCATCAGTGAATTCCAATCCTTGGAGACAGTGTCTGTGAACATTCTAGAAACTGAATAAAATTTTTTTCAGGAACAGCTAATGAACCACCTTAATTTTTCTACTGTTATCAAATATGATTTCTGAAGCCTTATCAGCACCACCTGTGATTAATTATTATATCAGATCTGAGTTGCAATTATACTTATAACTTAAATATGGTTTCCTAATCTATGGTGCTTACCCAGAGGTGTTGCCATTTAAGTTTACTAGAAGGTTCTAAAAGAGTTTGCTGGGGCTGGTGAGATGGCTCAGTGGTCTAAAGCACCTACCTAGAACAAGCTTGGAAAAGCACAGGGACCGCAGTTCAATCACCCAGCACCACATGCCAGCCAGCCCAGCCCCCTGGTGAGGTGAGCTGCCCCCGCCCCCACACACATAAATAAATAAAATTTAAAAAAAATAAAAGAGTTTGCTTATATATATAAAGGGCCTGAACACAATGCAAAGTCTTTTATAGATGCTCAATAATTACTCCAAGACTTTCTTTTTTTT
>NDGN011213618.1:0-13179 GCA_002564285.1 Tympanoctomys barrerae
CCTGTACTTTGCTAAGCTTGTTCTAAGTAGGTGCGTTAGACCACTGAGCCATCTCACCAGCCCAGCCTCTAGATTTAAGAGACAATGTAGGGTAGGGAAACAGGAAAGTCTTTGGGGTCAGACAAAGCCATCACTCATTTGTGATGTGACCTTCCTCTGACTCTGGACTCCCCAGATGTCACATGGAGATAGTAGTGCTCCCTAGGCCAGGCCCTCATATGTTGCCTGTATCTCATCTACTGCCATGTCTTTCTGGGACTCCAGGGTCTCTAGCTGGCCAGCCTGCCCTACATTATCAGAATCAGAGCGTTTATGCTCTCCCCTCTCTCCCCTCCTCCTCCCTTCCCCCTTCCCCTCCCTTTCCCCTCCCTTCTCCCCTTCCTCTCCCCTCCTTTCCCCTTCTCTCCCCTCTCTAGGCATGGTTTTGGTCTGTGGTTGGGGCTGGCCTTGAACTTACTTTCTGGCCCAGGCTAGCCTCAAACTCTTTGTAATTTTCCTCCCTCAGCCTCCCAAGTGCTAGGATTATAGGCATGTGCCACCATGCCCAGCTAGACAGTTTTATCTTCCACTTGTCTTTTGTTTATGTGGCCTCTGCAGCCTGCAAGAACTAGTTAGGACAGTCTTTGGAATACATCTTCCTCAGAGTTAAAATTTTTTCTGATGGCATTAAAAGGCTGGCCAGAGAGGTCTCTGGGAAGGAAAGAGTGTTCCCAACTCCTGGTCCAATATAATACCAGTACTAAGGATAAAACCAAGAGAGCACAGGTTTTCGTGAGGCTTCACCTAGAGCTGAGGAGCATTTACTTAAGTTCAACCTGCTGAGATGGTCAGGAAGGTGGTGTAGAAGGGGCCAACGCACAGGCCTGGATTTGAACCTTACTTTGCTACAGTCAGTACAGCATACTACCTCCTAATGGCATTCAGAGCCGACAGGGGCCTCAGACAGAGGAGTCACCTTTCCTACGTCCCCTACCTTGTTCAGGCTGGCCCACCTTGAATGAAACCCAGTACAACTGTCAAGTGTCACCACCTCTCATGCTCAGACCTTTCCACTCATGCAGTATGTGCTTACTAATAAGCAATATGTATAGGTACTGTAAAGCAGGAGACACCCCTATCTGCCTCTTAATATCTGCTGTACCAAGAACTGTATTTCTGCTTTCTTGCGTGCCATGAACACCATCTTTTATCGAGTTGCTGCAAGTTTTTTCAGTCCGCAGCACATAGCTTGGTCCTAAAGTACATACTGGCCTAATCTCTTTTTTTTTTGGGGGGGGAGGGGTTTACCAGGAATTAAACTCAGGACCTTGTGCTTGCCAGGTAGGTGCTAGCTGTATCCCAGCCCCTTTCACTCTCTCCATCTGTCCTCTCTCTAGGCCAGGCAGGGGCAGGCAGCCTCCATGGGGTGGGGAGTTGGGGCAGTGCTGGCAATAGGAGACCCCATTCCCTGCCCCCAGCCCTGTGGGAGTCAGGCAGCCCTTGATAGGCATCTGTAGACCCCATGAAATCCTCGGAGGCTGGTCTGAGTTTGTCCTTTATTATTATTAATTTGTCTTTTTGAGATAAGGTTTCACAATGCAGTTCAGGCTGGGCTTGAAGTTACTTTGTAGCCCAGGCTGGTTTTGAAATTGCAGCAATCTTCCTGCCTCAGCCCCCCAAGTGCTGGGATTACAGGTGTGCTCCACCACACCTGGTGTGTCCTTATTTTATAGGAAGGAGGATACTGTAGTTTGTAGAAGGTATGGACCTTGCCCAAGATCTCATGACGAAGAGCTAACACATCCAGGACCTAGGTGCAGTAGCACCCTCTGCTCTCCTGAATGTTCCTCCTCAGTTGGGACATGGTAACCACATAGCGAGTTCAGAGCCATCACAAGAATGATCTGAGGCAAGAGGGCACACCACAGGCCCCCAACAGATGGAGGTTCCTTTCTTTTGATCCAGGGTGGGATCTGTTAGCCCTGTCTCGTCCGTATCTGAGGCCATGACCCCAGCTAGGCTGCTCACGTATGCTGTCACCTGCCAGGACCCCAGCTCCTGAGTGTGGTTGGACATGAGGTCAACCCAGACAGGCGGTTGCTGGAGATGATAGCCACTGGTAAGGACAGCAGGTGGCTCTTCTTGCGTCAAGGATAGGGCATATATGAAAGAGTTCCTATGCATTGTGTCACTGAGCCTTGATGACAGCCCTGCAAGGTTAGCATGTGATAGATGCAGACCCTGTGGCTCAGAAGTGAGGTCACCTGCCCAAGGTCTGCTTGCCTGTGCTGTCTCAGCAGCAGTCCCTGGCTTGGCTTTGCACTCAGTCTGGAGATGGACAAGTCCCTTTTCCTCTTGCTCACGGGGGACCATTTAAGGTTCCCAGAAGAATTTTTCTATGGAAAAGAACCAAAGATACAAAAGGGAGTTGGTGGTTGGTGAGTGAAAGAGCTCAGACTTGTCTTTCAAATGTGATAGCACCTGTCTACTGTGGCCACCCTGATCTCAGCACCAAGGGGACTGATTACTTGAACAAGCGTTAGCCCAGAGCAGCTTCCACAGGCCTGGAAGTGTTCTTGGGTCTCTAGAACTAGCCGACCAAGGCTAGGTTCCTTCAAGAGTTCTGCTTGCAGGAGAGCAGGGCACTCCACTCTGCTGGCTTCTGGCCAGCACTGACACATGCTTCGCCTTTGCACCTTCAAGTTTTTGTTCCCAACCTGCTCTCTATTAGATGACATCCACTGACTGTATGCCAGCCTTGGCCATGTGCCAGGAAACAGGTAAATGAGCTGTCCCCCTCACCCTGGCTGATCTGAGAACTCCCATGATGGAAGAGTGGGAGGCAGGCAGGGAAACACCACTCTTCAGTCTGAAAGGTACGTTGAAGCAGTGAGAACAAAGGTGTTTGAGAAAAAAAGGTGTATGTGTATGTACATATATACGCATATATGATAGGAAAATGGGTTAAATGTAAAGAGTTGATAAGTCTAACAATGTACACAGAAATTCCTTGTACTATTTTTGCAACTTTTTTGTAAGTTTGAAATGGTATTTGGACAGTTACTAAAAAGAGGACTTCCCCCCTCCCTCCAGTATAAACAAAGAGCCTTAGAGCTCAGAGGGAATGGCCCAGTAAGAACTGGTCAAGAAGGGCTATGACAGGCCTGGCATATGAAACCTGTGGATATATTCAATCTGTCCAAAATACACTTCTTGAATACCCACAGAGACAAGGGAGTTCCTAAGGTCAAGGTCTGCTCTGTACAAGGCTGGCTTCTGCGCCTCATCAGCCTGGCATCACTGGGTCCTGGGCAACACAACCTTCCTCCTGGGAGGTTCTCTGCTGCCAGGCTGCTCAACCTATCCAGGCTGCTCACTGGGTCACTGCTGCTTTCCGAGAGCAGTAATGTTGAGCAGTGCCAAGCATGATCATGCCTTTTTGGCCCCTGCCAGCTCCCAGGAGAATGGCTTCCAGAGTTCTATCACAGTTCGTTTCCAGCAACATCCAAATGGTTTGCCGTGAGCCTAGCAGCCCTGGCGATCCAGGCGCTTAGGTGCCAAGACAAAGGTTGGCCCAGGCAACCCATTCTTGTAGCCCTGTAGACTATGGGTTGCTGGGAAGTGTCAGTTTCATGTTGAGGAAATAGAAAAAGAGGCAGCTAGGAGAACACTTCCAGTCTTGACCTGGTGCCTCTCAAGGATCCTTCAGTTCGATAAACACTTTTCTGCACCCTGGCCCCTCTCTCTATGTGCCCCCTCACATTTCTGGTCTCAGTAGAGGGCCTATCTTCTTGGGAAACTCCAGCCCTACCCAGGGGAAGTGTTCAACTTCCTGTCCTGTGTGTCATGAGTAAGAAGAGTACAGATCCTGCAGCAGGATGCCTGGGTTCAAGTCCTGGCTCTGCACCTTTCTAGTTATGTGATCTAGGGCAAGTGACTTACTTAAGTGTGCCTCCCTTTCTTCATATGCAATGTGGAAGCCTATGAGAGTCACAAAAGGACCAATGAGTTTGTTTCAACCTTTAAGTGGTGTCTGGCCCATTGTTGGTACCATAGGTGTGTCAGCCATTATTCTCATTATGCTGTGGTTATTGACTTGTCTGTCTCCCTACCAGCCTGTGTGTCCAAGATGGCCATCCTGGAGGTGCTCCTTAGAGCTCCTCAGATGTGCAGATCAGTGAAATGGACTTAAGTATCCAAGGCTGAAGCTAAGGAAGAACACTAGGCTGAGGGTTGGGAGCCCTGGTCTGAAGTCTGAATCTGTTCCCTCATGCTCTGAGAAACCCAGAAAGTTCAGTATTATCCCCTGCCTGAACTCTTTTCCTCTGTAAAACAAGGAGGTTCCTGCTCAAACTCCCCAGAGACAAGCCCTGGAACTAGAGCACAGTCCAGGCAGCAGGATCCTCCTTGGATGGCCCTGTCTGGGGTTCACCTCCATCTGATCAACCTGTCCAGTGCCCACTTTGGCCCAGCATTGTTTCTGCTTCAGACTTGGACTACTCGTCATTGACGAGGGTGTCATTCCCTGGCCAGGACCCACCCCCAGTGTCCTTCAGCCCTTGTATGCCCCCTCACCTTGTGTCACCACCTTGCCAAAGACAGGCAAGGAATCAAGTGTGGAGCAGTTCCATCGCCGGTTCCGAAACTGGTACTGGCATTCCTCGATGGCCAGCTGGGCGCCGCGGCGCACTGAGTCCATCACCTCCAGGTTCCTCTTGCACATCTGCACCTGCCTCTGGATCAGGCCCTTGAGCTTCTCGCACGTCTCCTCCTCTGAGATGCTCCCCACTGAGGACAGCTTGGCCAGGTACCTGAGGACAGGGGCAGAAGCGGTGCAGATCTTGCCCAGTGCCTCACCCTCCTCTTTCCACACTGGGGCTCTGGGTGTTGCTGCTCCCTGCCAACTGGTCCTGCCTGCTTCCCCTACTCTTGGGCTGGGATCTGTGTGTGAGGTCTGACATGGCCTGAGAAAATGAGGCAGGGACTAACCTCTGAATGACCAAATGAATGGTGACCTAGTCATAAAGTACATAGATAGTCCTATTAAAATATGGGACAATGGATGATAAAATAAGAGTAGCTTAAGTTGGGGTCCCCCCCCAAAATTAATCAGGACTGGGCTAAGTGCATCATTGCCTTAAATCTTCTCAGCAACCCTATGAACCCCCCTTTTAAGGAGAAGAAAACAGGCACAGACAAGTAATTTGACTTGTGTGTAAGTGAGAGGTAAAGAAGATTGAGCCTGATTTTGATAACTTCAAAGCCTTGTGACAGTTTTCTTCTATGTGATTCAAGTACTAGAACTGACATGTTTTTTATGCAGTTCAGGCTGGCTGTGAGCTCACTTTGTAGTCTGGGCTGGTCTTGAACTCGCAAGGATCCTTCCTTAGCCTCTCAAGTGCCAGGATTATAGGTGTGCACCACCACTCCTGGTGCTTAGAATTGACAGTTCTGACAGAGGCTGGAGACTGGGTTCCCTCAGCCTGAGGACATCAGCGATGGTGCCCTCAGCTCCCTTCCTATTCCTGCCAGGTGTTCAGGCAGCAGCTACGTTCTGTTGGTCAGGTATGTTGTTAAAATAGTGATGATTCTCAAATCTGTGCTTGGAAACACCTCCAGGGGTTGTGGAAAGTGAGGTGTCTGGGCCCATTTTAAGTGGGGTTTGGTGTGCATCTGAGCTTTGGACCCATCCTCAGGCTCGGCTCTGAAAGCCACTGGCCTGGAGAGCAGTCTTGAACGGCATTCATGGTTTTTTCTTTTGAATCCATGGGCCCTCATTCTGGGACAACATTATCCTCTCTGTGGCATCAGTCCCTGGACAAGTCTCATTTGCCCCTGGCTGTCAAGTCCAATCTGGCTTTTCATATATGTGATGCAGTCATGGCTTTGATCCCAGAGGGCTGTTGTGAGGAATGAATAAGATTGGGTGTGGTGGCACATCCACGCTGAAGGGACACATGCTAGGAGCCTGGCAGTGGGGACGATCTCTCCACAGTTGGCAGCAGGTGCCTGAGTGGGAGGAAGGTGGTCTCAGAAAGGCAGTTCAGCTGCCTGTTATCCCTCTGCATTCCTAGTCTCCTAAGGCCTCTCTAGTCCATTTTATGTCTACCAGGTTCTGCCAGAGACTGGTAGTGTCCTGGCCAGAGAGTGGAGATAAGGTGGAAGAAGAGGCAGGAGGAGAGTGCTTCTGGTGCTGGTGTTGTGACTGGCTCCTCTGCTCCCTTGACTGCCCCTGCTTGAGCTGCTAGGGAAGGGGTTCCTACAGAACCAGTCCCATATATTGCTCTTGGCCTGTAGGGGGCACCAAGAGCTCAGCTACTGGCGGTGGGCCAGGTTCATGTTTGGGAGGCCATAGGTTTCCTTTGGAGGGAGGAGAGGAGTTAAGTCTAACAGTGGATCTTTTCCTGTTGTCACCTAGGCTTGGACTTTTGGAGCAGGGTGGGGGCCTTTATTCTCCCTTGATATGGGGGCACAAAACTGGCCTGTCCCCAGCTGGCTGTTTCCTCTGTGCCCAGACAAGAGGGCTAGGTCTGGATATGCCAAGCCCTGGCCTCTGATGATGGGAGGCATTCAAGGGTGGAGATTCTCTGGGAGGAGGAACAGGCTGGGAGGCTGGTTGAGCCTCCAGCCCACTGTACCCAAGAATTTTCTTTCCCTGGAAGCCTGTCTCTTCCTAGAGGCTTATTTATTACAATAAATAGGTAAATCTATATGGCCATTCCTGCTTTTGAAATCTGTAGTATTCCTACTGGGAGATATAGGCAGTATCCAGGCCTCTTGGTCCCATGCCAGGCTAGTAGACAGAGTCCTTACCATTGAACCCGGGGAGAGATGGGTCCAGTGTACCACACAGTCCTCTCCTAGGCTTGGAGCATAGTAGGGAAGCTGGCTGAACCAACAGCAGGGTATAGTGGGAGCTGTTAGGCTGCCATAGCTGTGAGTCACTGGGACAGTGTCCAGGAAGAAGAGAAACTGCTTCTGGCAGTGGCAGTGCCCACTGGCTGGCTAGCCCCTGCCTTTACCTGGCATATAGCTTCTGTTTCTGGGAGGCTGCCTTTCCTTCCTGATCCTAGGGATTTGTCCAGGTGGAGGGTGGGTTAAAGGCCAGAGCTGAAGCACAGGCTGGAGAGTCGGGACCCCATGGTCATGGGCCTTGGGCTGCAGGACTCCTGTTGGCTTTTCCTGCTGCCCAGCTGGTGCCTGGTGATAGTTTATGGACAAGCAGACCAAAGCCCACAGAAGTGAAACAAAGTCCTTCAAGGAGTTGCAAAGTCCCTTAGCAGCAAGCAGCTTTGCTTCAATTCTCCTTTTCCCTGTAGCTGGCTGTGGATCTGCCCTGCTACATTGTTGGGGGGCTGGCATTCTACTGTGTAACGTGTCAGGCCTCATGCAGTGTACAGTGCATTAAAGGTGTTCAGTAAGTGCTTGCAGGTGGGCATGGTGGTGCAGACCAGTAATAACCAGCCCTTGGGAGGCTAAGGCAGGAGGATTGCAAGTTTGAGTCCTGCCTGGGTAACTTGGCAAGACCTTGTCTCAAACTAAATAATACAAGGACCAATGTGAAGGCCTAGGGTTCAATTTCCCAACCCTCCCACCCCCAAATTTGCAGACCGGCTTATAGCTTTGTCCCGATGAGGTCCCCTCTGCTTACCTACTGGCAAGGAAGAACAGGTGAGGGGAGGCGATGGGGGACTGCTGAGGGCTTTGGGCTCGCCACCCCTGCTTTGGTGGCTTAACCTTTCCCTCAGAGAGATGTGTGGCACTTGCTACTCCTTGAGTTGGGCTGGGCTCAGATACTGACCGCAAGGCCATTTCTGGGGGATATGAATCCAGCGCCTGCTGATCTGGGGTCCTGTGAGGGGCCTGGCCATCACTTTGTCTTCCCTCATGCTGGTTGCTTGCGCTGCTCCACTTTAGACTTCTTGTGCTGCTGAGTATAGGCTTAGTAATTTGCCACCTGCTGCCCTGGCCATGCAGGACAGCCATGGCCATGCCATTGATCAGGTTACCCTGCCAGCCCAGGCTGCCCCTGCCGTGCAGCCAGCCCACTCGCTCATGCCCTGGTCTCAGATGGGGGCTGCAGGTCCTTCAGGCTCCTCCCAAGAGGCCCTCCCGTGCGCCCGTGCGTGCAGCCTGCAAGGCCAGAGGGCCCTGGCCCTGCCAGGGAGATCAGATCCTCTCGGCCACCTGCTGTTTTCATTAGAAACTAAAATTAGCTGGGCTGGTCCCAAGCTTTTCCAGGTTTGCTTGCTTTTTAAAACAAAATATACGAATTTCTCAAGGAGAATCCCCACTTCTGTGACTCCTCCTGGGATCTGACTCTGCGCGTCAAAACAACAGAAGTGCTAGGGAGTCTAAGCAGGTCAGTGTCCCAGGCCCTGTTCCTGTGAGTGTCCAGGTGGGGGCTGGGATGCCAGCCCAGGCCACTCTGCCCCCTCCCTTTGGCCTCCTTGCTGCCCGGGCCACATTTAGAGCCTGCCCAGGAGTGGTTGTGCCTGTGACACCAGGGAGGAAGGAGGCCAAGTGGGTGGGCAGGAGAGCGGAAGGAAACGGTGTCTACTGAATGTAGCTGTTTTGGGGGACACGCAGGTGGGAGAAGCAAGATGACCACAGACCCCATCCAGGACTGACTTCCTACGGTTCCCTAGGATCTTCATTCCACCCATGTCATTTCAGATCTTTGAATGTTTCTCTAATCATAGTCTGAATAGCCTGCCATTTCCTGGAGGGTCTCAGATCCTTGTTCCTCCTCATGACAGGCAGTGGGGAAGGACATGTACAGGATCAGAATCCCATCTTCATGTTACTTCAGGTGAGTTAGTGAACATCTCTAAGCCTCAGTGTGTTCATCAAGAGTAGTAGTTGTAATCTTGGGAGGCTTAAATGAATGAAGTGTGCCTAGGATGGGTACCTTCCCGGCAAGTCTCCTGCTGCCTCTCAGGCTGCACCGTTGGCTGGGCTCCGTCCATTTGTTGGATGGACTTTCACTGCCCTATTAGACCTGGCCCTCCACCTTTCTTTCCTGAGTACACCTGGGGCTGGGACACACTTCCACTGGGAATGGGGGAATGGCTTTCACCACCATCCCAACTGCAGATGGTTGACAGCATCTCCTGGTGGAGTCTGCAGCATTCAGGAATGGGTTAGTGACTCTGACCCATCTGTCTGAGGACTGGGGCGGGGAGATGCTACTTTCAGGAGAAAGGTTAGGGCATTGGCATTTAGGACAAGCTCAGATGTGGCAAGGAGATGTGAAAACCATTTGGGGAATAGGGGGTGCTTATCATTCTGTCACTTTTCCAATCAGTATTATGTGCCCCAGCATACCCTTATTACATCAGTACAGGGTTGGTCACTCAGTGTTTTTCCTCTACTTCACAGATGAAGCTGAGCCCCAGCAGGTCCACATTCAAGGTCATGTGGCCAGCCAGGGGTGGACAGGATTTGAAGACAAATCATTCTGGTTTCTGAGCAGGGGGCTGGTTGCTCAGATTCCAAAGATAGCAGGAGAGGCTGGCGTCACCAGATGCTGACCTGAGTGAAGTGGGCTGATTGTTCCATGGAGGGATGTTTTAGAGCCCTGTGTTCTATTTTGTCTTGTCCTTTCCTTTTCCTTTTCCTTTCCTTGTCTTTTTGAGACAGGACCTCACTGTGCAGCTCAGGCTGGGCTTGAGCTCACTTTGTAGCCCAGGCTGGTCTTGAACTTGCAATGATCCACCTGCCTCAATCTCTGGAGTGCTGGGATTACAGGTGTGTGCCACCATGCCCAGCCTACCTGGGTCTTTTCTAAACCATAGTGAGGGTATTGGATGCTTCCAGGAAGGAGGGATTCTGGGCAGGTGATGTCTACTGTGGCTGCGTGGACAGTGTGGTCTGGGCCATGATCTCTGTGGCTGCTAGAGTCCTGGAAGAAGGTACTGTCACTGGCCTAAAAGCCCTGGAGGATATCCACTGGGGAAGGGGTAGGATTAGAGTCACTAATGGTGGCTGGTGGAGCAGGGCCACCTCTGCCGCACTTTCTCCCAGTGTTGACAGGATGCCAGGGCTTCAGTGTCCAGGCCCTGTTCTCTGGGCCTCATGTGCATTTCCTCTATGAGGCCTATACCTGTCACCTATGCCTTAGGGCTTTTATTCTCCCTCCGTCGCTTGGGATCCCAACTCCCTTTTCTCCATCCTCAGCAGCCTTGGGACTCTCATTTCTGTTTCTTGGCTTCTCTGTTTTCATGACTTAGTGTATCCTGGTACTTCAGCCCCATAAAGTACTCCCGGCAGCTCTGGATTCCCTACTTCCTGTTGGGGAAGCCTCCCTCTTCCCATCTCACTGTATTTTCCCCAAGGAGCTGGTGGCTGTCTCAGGGCCAAGGAGGAGCCACTCAGATTTTGAGTCTGGATGGCTCCAGTCCTATGCCAGGAGGTAAGAATTTTCCTTCTGGCTGAGGCAGGTGTAGTAGTGGAGCCAGTGGGTATCGAGTTTAAGGCACATCCTGACCTCACCTTGCCCCCTAACTTGGCAGCAGGAGCTTCCCCTTTGCGGAGACCCACCCAGCCCTCGTCTCTAGAGAGCCTTTCATGCCCTGTGGCCACTGAACCATGGATGTGCCCTCCCTGACTGGGTTGGGGGAAGCAGGGGGTGGGACAAGGAAACTCTGGCTGCTTTGTTGTCTGCAGCCAGAGCTGGCTTTCTGGAGTGAGGTTCCAGGTTTCCAGTGAGTTCCTTGGCTTTCATAGAGACCTTCTAAAGGTCCAGTGTTGAGAGATACAGTGGCTGATCCCCATGCCCATCCCTGCCAGAGCAGGGGGGACAAGCTTAGTTCCTTTCTGCTCCAGTTGTTCCTCAGCTCCTGCACAGAATGCCTGCTTAGGGGAATGGGGCTCCAGATCTGCTCTCATGTGCAGCAGGTAGCATTCTGGGAGCACAGTCCAGAGACCTGGATGGAGCACCAGCCATCCTACCAGTATGCACGGGCTCTGCACAGTGCACTGTCTGATGCTAGTGAGCGTGCAGCGTGTTTGAGGGTGGCAGAGCACACACTTCCCAGCCTGGAGGCTCAGTGTTCCTGGAAACTCCCTAGCCCTGATGTCTGTGATTTGTCCTTGAAGCCTGAGGCTCCAGGATACCTCTAATTCAGGAGGAATATTCTGCTGTCTCCAGCTTTGGGGGAAGTTTTCCTGGGATCTCACCCTAGGATTATAGGGCTGGTGCCATGAACAAAGTGAGAAATTGGGAGTGGAGGGAACCTTCAGAGTCTCCTAATTTCAGAGGTTCAGAGTAGGAACCTAGGTCATCAGTAATTCCCTGCTGTGTGAATGGGCCCCTCAAAGAATGCTGGGCTGGGGGGTGTTTCCTTCCCTCCCAAGGATGCATCCACCCTCCTCCCATGGACTCCCTTCCTCTCTCTTAGGAGATCAGGTCCTCTCCTCTGCAGGGGTTCTGACTTGGCTCTGGCTTGGTGGAGAATTTTAAAAAGTTTGTTTTCAAGTTTGCTAGGAGATGGGGGAGGTGGAGAAGGGTTACATGGGGGGAAGGGGAGCTGGTCGGGTCATGGCAGGCAGCGAGCCTTCTCCTGGGTCTGGCTGAATCACAGAAGATGCAGTTGAGGACTCAGAGATAAAACCTGGCAACTCTTACGGAAATCTGGAAAGCAACAGCAGGTCAGGTCGCAGCTCCGCCTTCCAGCTGGGTTTGCTGAGCAAACCAGAAGCGGCCCTTGCAAGCTAGCAGAGGTAACTGAAGGGGCCCATGGCAGGCGCTGTCACCCACCAAGGCCAATCTGTTCCCTTTTGGCTCAGCCCAAGCTTTTCCTCCCAGAGGGAAGAAGAAGAGGAGAAAGCTTGGTGCAAATGCTCAGCCTTGCAAGTGCACCCACAGGGCCTGAGTTGGGCAAGTTTCAACAGGTTTGGGGAGCACTGTCTTGTCAGATGCTTGCTGAGTTGCTCAATTGCTAATCCAGGGCTGAGGGAAGAAGTCAAACCATAGCAGACAGCTGGGTTGCGGCTGCTGCCTGAGCAAACCCCGAGGGCAGAGCCTGGTGAGGGGGGCTTGGTGGAGGGTGAGGAACAGCTCAGCCTGGTACAGCAGGAGAGGCAGGGCTGCAGGGCTGCTGGGTGACAGCCACACTTCCTGATTCCCACCACAGCACATTTTAGTGTCACCTGAGCCCTGGGGCAGTGGAAGGAAGTCGTCCTCCTACTTGAAGTCTTTGAAGATGGTCAGTCTTTGACATCTAGAAGTAAAACGAGCCCTTCTTTCATTTATCCATCAAGTGCTGACTGAGCACCCGCTGTGTGGCAGGCTTGTGCCAGGCACTAGGGGATGCTCAGATGCCCTTGTGCCCCAGCTACCACCTCTAGAAACACTATTATGTATGTATAACACAACATGGTTCTATGGGTAGGGGCTGAAAGCCCAGAGACTTGGACATGTGAGAGCAAGTCAAGTTCAAGTCCTCCTTCCTCGGAGAAGTCACTGCCCCTCTGGGCCTCTGAAGTGGGGCTGAAAGTTACACTCACTCCTCCCTGGAGGGGGACGGGGAGGGAGGATATGTGGCTCAAGGAGGACAGTGGGTGTGAATGTGGTTTGTGAGCCATTCATTCTTAACATGTGGATGTGCTTTTGCCCCCTAGGGCGCATTTGGCAATGTCTGCAGACAGTGGCCAGGTAGGAAGCAGTATTTCTGCTCCTGGCATCTCATGGGTAGAGGGCTGAGGTACTCCTAAACATCTTACAGACCCTTAACAAATAATTACCTGGCCCCACATATTAATTATACCAAGGTTGGGAGAAATTCTAATACATACTGTAAAGTGCTATAAATGTGTTAGTGATTGTAACTCACCGCTCAGAGCCACTGGGGGAGCTCCCAGGATATAGAGTTTTATGATTTAGTGAGGAAGGAGGGACACATCTTTACTTGTGGGGCTGCCCCAAATGCTGAAGCTCAGGGCTGGAAGCTAAGGGAGTTAACCCAGCCCCACGGGGCAAGCACATGCACAGGAGCTTGGCATGAAGATGCTTCCCTGTGGGACTGAGGGCCAGTAGGGTGAGTGATGTTTGCTTCACTTCCCGTATTTGGCACTGAAGGGTGTTCCCAGTGATAACCCACTAACCAGCAGAGTTTGCCTGTGTGCCAGTCTGGCTTCCCTGGCAGAAGGCTCTGGGAGAGCCTTGGTTGAAGAGCATAGGAGCGGTGGCCTAAGCTC